>KZ825913.1:52490-126998 GCA_003184645.1 Aspergillus ellipticus CBS 707.79 | reverse complement strand
GGCATTTTCATGAATTAGTCACCCTAAAATCGTGCTTAGATACTTAACACATTAGAAATCGGATTGGCTGTGTGGATGGTTTATATATCAGAGTAACACTGAGAGACAGGAATGAAACGAACTAACAAGTCAAAATCCAATACAACATTGTCACGGATCAAGCCATGTCTCAGTCCAAACCATCAATTATTCTTGTTCCTGGGGCCTTCGCGCCGCCAGAATTATACGAGGGGATCACTACTAGAGTCGCGAGTCAGGGCTACGAAATCCACGCCGTCCGACTGCCCAGCGTGGCCCCGAGCTCCGGCCCCCTCCCGCAGCCGGGCACCATGTACGACGACGCGGCCGCGATTGCACGCGAAATCGCAAAGCTGGTGGACCAAGGCAAGGAAGTGATCGTGGTGGCACACTCGTATGGCGGGGTGCCAGCCAGCCAGAGCATCCAGGGTCTAGTGAAGAAGGAACGCAGCGACAAGCCCGGGGGTGTGGTGCGGCTGGCGTACTTGACGGCGATCGTGCCACCCGAGGGGGGCTCGGCCGTGGATGCGCTGGCTGACGTACCTCAAACAAACTCCCCGATCGATGAACAGGGATGGATGGGGCACGCTGATATCACTGCAACAGCAGCCGCGTGCTTCTCTGATATGCCCCCCGCCGAGGGCCTGGAATGGATGCATCGGTTCACTCGCCATTCCGCGTCCAGCATGGTGGCTCCCTTGACGTATGCGGGGTACAAGGACGTGCCTGTCTCCTATCTGCTCTGTGCTGGAGACTTGATTATTCCAGCAGGAGTACAGCAGAAGAGGATCGACATGATAGCGAGGGAGAGCGGGCGAGAGGTGGACGTGACGGTGATTCCCACGGGCCATGTTCCCATTGCGAGTGCCCCGGATTTGGTGGTGGATTGGATTGTGAAAGTGGCAGGCTTGGAGGTGTGAAATGAGGCATCCTGGCTTTTTACCGGCACACTTGGTGGCCTCAAGACTAGAGGCACTGTGGGTTTAGGCTGTATATAGACTTTCGTGATACAGTAGTATCTTTTACCTATACATGATTGATTGATTTATTCAAAACATTTCACCCGGTTACAGTTTCGTGACCATATCTCGGCCTAATAATTACTACCTGGGCTACAGCTATAGATGAATAATAATCAATAACTAGTTAAATTCTTTTTAATGCTTTGATTATATAAGCTCATTCATTGTCATAATTACTTTTATCAATAATCTGACCTTCTTTCATACCCTAGGAACAATAAAAATGGAAACAGTAAAACACAAGAAAACTGAGTCACAAGTCTGGTCCAGATCTAGTCCTCCTTAAAAGGGCAACCCTTGGCGCTACTCTCTCGCCGCGTTTTATTCTCCACCACCTCCGCCGTCAACTTCATCAGCCTGTCGGCCAACTGCATATCATTGGCCTTGTCACTGCCTCTCTCCACGATGCGCGGCGGGGCGATGAACTGTCCGCCCTGAGTCGCCACCGTGGCCGCATACATGGTGGACACGGCGCCCTGGAACTGGGTCTTCCGGAACGGCTTCAAGGCCGCCGACATACCGTATCCGAGCAGGGAATAGGGCTCGTGGATGTGGACGTTGGTCTGCGCTGTGTCTACAACGCCCGGATGGGTCGCGTTGACAATGATATTGGGATGGGTGGGTTGGAGATGGGCGTTCAGCCACTTGGCGTGCAGGAGCACGGCCAGTTTGGATCGGCCGTACAGCGCGTTAGGGCCGTAGTCGTGGTTCAGCTCCTCGACTGTCGCGAACTGGGTGTCCTTGGGCGCGCTGGCTTCCACGTTCGACGCGAGATTCACGATGTGCACAGTGTTACCCGCATCGGCTGTGTGCTTGAGTGTTGGCAGCAGGTGCGAGGTCAGCACGACGTGGCCCATGTGGTTGAGTGCCATGTGCAGGTCGACGCCGTTGGTGGGGGCCAGCTGCCGCGACATGATGCCCCGGGCGGCATTGTTGATGAGGATGTCGAGCCGGTCCGTTTGCGATGCGATTTCGGCAGCCACCTTGGCTGTCTGCTCCCAGTCCGACAGGTCGCATTGGATCCAGATGAAGCGGTGGCGCGTCTCGGGCCCAAACTCTTCTTCGATGGCGGAGATGGCGTCGTCGGCGACTTCTTTGCGGAGCGAGAGCACGAAGAGCTTCGAGATGTGCTTCGAGAGAAGGGTGTGGGTTACCCCGAAACCAATTCCTGTGGGAATTCAGCTATCAGTTTCAAGCCACAGGAGGGTTGACGGGGGTAGATTGTTACCTTCACTCCCGCCAGTGACGACGGCTACTTTGCCGCTCAGGTCGGGCACATCGTTGAGATCGAATTTCTCGTCGACGAGATCATGAGAACGACCGCCGAAGTTTTCGGCAACAGTCTTTTTGATGGCTTCCATTGTTGTTCCCCGCAATTGGGTGCTGTTGAACGGCGTTAACATAAATGTACAAGAATTGGTTTGTGTCTGGAGCAAGGCTGGGGAGAGCCAAGCCATGCGATGTCATCACCGAGTGGTGATGCAGCAATGTGGTCATCTTCCCGTCCTACCAAGGAGCAGCCTATTCCAATTTCCATGTCCAAGCATCTTACCGGCCGGGTGGAGCCGTCCGGCTTGGCGATCAGGGCCAGACGGGTGGTTGAGATCTACACCCAAGATATCTGAATCGGCCTCGAATACCATACGATGGGGGACGCAAGTTCACCCCACAATCTAGGGCAGTGAAGAGGGAGTCACCGGCATGCCCCGCGTGATCCGGGCGAACCCTGCCATCGTGTCACGTGTAGCCTCGCTGGATGCTGCCTGGGGAAGAGTGAGACAGACCCCTCATCTGACTTCATCACCACAACAACCATATTTTGAGCATGGGAAATCACCATGGACGACGATTACATCTTGGTGGAGAGACCCCAAACCCAGCCGTCTGCCGAATTACTCGCCTGGCTTCGACCAACTGCGTACCTCGACCCCGCCGGCGAGTTCCACAAACATCTCAGCGCCCATGTCGAGGGCACGGGGGACTGGATCGAGAAGACCCCGCAGTACGAAAAGTGGCACGACACGGACTCCGATGGCATCCTCTGGATGAAGGCCATCGCTGGGGCGGGCAAAAGTGTCCTCACAGCATCGCGCATCGCCTGTCTGCAACAGCACGAGCCCGAGGCTCCCGTGCTCTTCTTCTTCTTCCGCCAGATCGTGACGGACCGCCATGGATCCCACGCCTTGGTCCGCGACTGGCTACACCAGCTACTTTACCACTCGCTGCCTCTGCAGCTCGTACTCGATGCCCACAAGAGAAAGAGCAGGGCCGTCACGAACACTAGCTTTGGAGAGCTTTGGCAGATCCTGACCGACGCCTTGCTGGCCATGCCGACCCGCGTATACTGTGTCGCCGACGCCCTGGATGAAGTCGACGATAAAGACGCTCCTGACCTCTTGCACCGTCTCGTCACACTGGGCGCTCAAAGACCCGACCGTGTCAAGGTCCTCGTCTCCAGCCGCCCACTGCCCCAGATCCAGACCACGCTGGGAGGAGTCCTGGTGGTCCGGCTCGAGGATCGAGTCGTCAATCGCGATATCGCCCGTGTGGTGCAATTCCAGCTCGATCAAGCTAAAGACATTCTTCAGCCAGCAGTCCGCGACGAGATCACACGGTCCATCGAGGACCGAGTGTTTCCCTCGTTCCTCTACGCCCGGCTCATGTTGAACGAGCTGCTTGAAGAAGCTCGACGTGCCTCTCTGGACGTATCATCGGTCCAGCGCGTCCTGCAATCGATTCCGGCTAGTCTGGAGGATCTCTATTCGCAAATGCTGAATGAGCACTCGCGCCGTGCCGGTGTGCCGCGGGAGCGCCAGATGCTTATTTTGCAGCTCGCTACGCATGCCACTCGTCCTCTGCGTCTGCTAGAGATTGCCACCGTTTGGGAGTTTCTGGACGGTACCAATAAGCATAGCCAGACAAAGTCAGGTAACGTGAAAAACCTCATCCGCTTGTCCTGTGGGCCCTTGCTAGAGATTTTGCCCGACGAGACGGTCTCGATCATCCACCATTCATTCACTGAGTTCCTGACCGATACCAGTCGAGCCCATCGCATCAGCACGCACGAAAATACATTTCCTGTCATTAACACAGTCGATGCCAATCTCCAGATGGCTTTGATCTGCGTACGACACTTGCTTTCAGGCGGTCTGACCACCTGGAAACGCCAAACGGGATCGACACTCACCCGTGACCCCTGGAAGGACATGCAAATTGCTCAGCTGGGGTTTCCCTTCATTGAATACGCCGCCTGTGACTGGTTCATTCACGTTTCGCGGCTACCGGAAATCCCGAGTAACTTGCTGGATATGCTCAATCGTTTCGCGCGTCCGGAAAACCCGGCTTATCTCGCTTTCGTTGAGTTGGTGATGAAGGTCGAGCGCGAGTCGGCCATCATGACCCCGCTGCACGTCTGCGCCTGGGCACATATGACAGCGTACGCGAAAGCGTTGATCCAGGCCGGGGGGGCTGACTGTAACATCAACGCTTTGGACGGAGATAAAAAGACCCCCCTGGCTAGAGCAGCGGCGAAGGGGTTCCCAGACTTGGTATCCCTCCTGCTCGAGAATGGCGCAATTCACAATCCCGAGCCCGGTCGAGATGGAAGGCTTCCCCTGCACCACGCCGCGCAAGGGAACCATCACTGCGTCGTGCGGCTGCTTCTGGAAGCTGGGGCTGACCCCATGGTGCGCAGATCCACCAAGTATGATCCACCACAATGCAACGGCATGCCTATGCCAGGGAGCATACAGTCCTCGCTGGAATATGCGTGTCGAGCTGGTGCCATGGAGGCTTTTAGAGCCATACAGCCGTATCTATCAGTCGAGAACTTAGAATCGGCGCTTCAATGGTCAATTGAGGCTCGCCAACCGGTGCTGGTCGACATTCTGGTCAATTTGCCCGAGGTCGACATGACGAAGGGCAGCTTCGTACAGGGTTGTCTGATTCGGGCCACGGAAGCCCGCCATCCTGGGATTTTGCAGATCATCATCGATTTATCTGCAAAGGCAGGCCCCCTTCCGCCAAGATACCCCGAACCTAATCTCCTGGTGACATTATGTAGCTCACTAGAGAGACGATGGTTCTCACGCAAAACATCATCAGACGACGAAGAGAAATGTCTGGATATTATCCTCCGCACGGGATGTGATGTCAATTCGCGCTTGGGGCACCATGGTCCCGCCCTGCATGCGTATGTTGCTGCGGGGATGCCTTCGCTGGTGGAAAAGCTGCTAGAGCATGGAGCAGACGTCCATGCGGTCGATGAAAGCGGCAATACACCCTTGCACCTCTTGGAGCCAGACGCGGAAGACCGACACACCTCTGCGGCGCCTATTCTCCGCGCCCTGATACACGCCGGAGCAAAATTGGACGTCCCAAGTACCACAGATGCCATCCAAGCAAGGGGTCGCATCCCCCTCCTCGTCTGGTGCGCAAAGCATGGGGTCTACGACCTGGACGTCGATCTGTTGGAGCCCTATGTGACGGACTGGAACGTTGCCGACGAGCAAGGAAACACCCCGCTCCACCTGCTATTGGGGAGTTGGGCGAGGGACGATACCATCCGGAAACTTGTGAGCATGGGTGCTGACCCGAATTGGCGCAACAACGAGGGACTTGCCCCACTGCATCGCCCGCAGGATATCAGGCAAGTCCGCGTCCTACTCGACGTAGGTGCCGATCTCGAAAGGGAAGACCATGACGGACGAACGCTTCTGCTGCGCACGGTCCTGGCTCGTGGGTCGTCGTGGAGCAAGATAAAGGAGGTGCTCGATCTAGGTGCTGATATCACTGCAACCGACTGCGCGGGTAACGGCGTGTTGCATCTGCTGTGTCAGCATCATCGCGATCGCGAGAGTCTGCGCTCGCTGCTCGATGCGGGCGCGGACCCGCTCCATCTCAACCACAATGGCGACACCCTCTGGCATGTCCTCATGCGTCACGCCTTTGATGCCTATGATCGGTGGTTCGTGTCAATTGTATATATGCTGCGGCACCGCGCGGGGTCAATGTTACTATCCACGAGAAACCACAATGGCCAGACGCTCCTGCATTGCGCGTGTGGCGCCGGGGTCCGAGGCGAGCTACTGCTCGATTCGAGTCGAAATCCGGTCGACCATCTCCCCCCGGCAGAGATCAAGGCCATGCTCACAATTGAAGACAACCAAGGAAGACGTCCCATTCATCTAGCCGCAGCCAATTCGGAAGCGTTGGTCGACTGGCTGGTGCGCCGAGGGGCAAGTCTCGGGGGCCAAAAGACCCGCGGGGGTGAAAACGTGCTGCACATCGCGGCGGCGGCGAGGCAGAGTAACATCCTTGGCCTGGTGCTCGAGCGCTATCTCGAAGATTCAGAGCGCCAAAAGGCCATTCATGAAGGTGATCAACACGGTAATACGCCGTTGCATGTCGCCTGTCTGTCTGGACGGGTAGAAAGTGTCATGCTTCTCCTTGCGGCGGGTGCGGATGTCACTAGCACGAATAAGAAACTGGCGACACCCCTACACACTTGCGCCGACTTCAAGCGCCAGTCAAGCACGCCTGAAGGTCCTAAGAAGCACTCGATTGTCGTCGCCGAAGACGATACCCTGCGAGTGACGGAAATCATCCATGCCCTGCTCGCTCACGGTGCGGATCCCTTGGCCCAGGATGATGCGCAGAGGATCCCACTGGATCGTGCAATCGAGATGGACAACGGCGACATGGTGGTTGCATTGGCTGACACCTTCCCTTTAGCTCCACACAATCGAGGCCCAAGAGAAGGACACTCTTGTCTAACGGCTAGGGACGACAATGTGGATACAATGGTTGAACGAATGGAAGCAACAACACCAGACGCAGTTACATCACAGTATGATCTTGTTGCAGAATGTGAGCATCTGCTCAAGCAGGGATCTTTCCGCATCTTAAAACAACTAGCGGCCCGGGGGGGGGAAATGAGTGAAGAGAAGGTTATGGGCACCCGCATCTTGCGCCGAACGGACTTTATGCAAACTCTCGCCCACTGGGGACTGACGGATCTGTTCGAGGCCCTGGGCAAATCACGCGATGGGACAAGCTGGGTCGACGGGGTCATGTCTCGTCCATTTGACAGCAATCCCGATCTACTCCCGCTGATTTTCACAGCATCGTCACGAACACTCCCGAACTTTGATGTTCTGAAGGTGATCGTTGAAACATTCCACGCAGATGTGAACATTCGGGCTTACGAGGACGTGCGTGCCCGATCGCTTGGCGGATACGTGAAAGACGAGCCCCATCGGAGCGCGCTGCATATTCTATCTGTCGGGAACCATTGGTGGCAGACTGATGCAATCCGATACCTGTTGCAGCACGGAGCGGACGTGACCATGCGCGATGCGGAGGGTCGGACGCCTCTGCATATCGCTGTGAGCGGTGGATATCGCCGACTGGGAATTGCTACAGCCCTTCTGGAGCACGGGGCGGATCCGAACACCCTGGACAAAATTGGCATCACGCCGCTAGCCCTTGCGGTGGGGAACATCGAGATGGTCCGACTCCTCCTCCAGCATGGCGGGAAGGTCGAGCTGGGTTCGAAACCGGCCTTATTCGAAGCCATCACCGTCCAGGATATCAACACTGTCCAAGCCATCCTTGCCAGCGGGTTCGACTCTCGCCTTCCATTCAAGGCTTCCATGGCCGAGCTCGATCAATATGAGAAACCAAAGGTCTGGCTGATGATGGGAGAAACCTCCGACAGCGAACGGGTCCAACGCGCGAGAGAGAAGCGTGACCGGGAGCAGCGGCTCCTCCTCTGCCGACCCGTGCATTATGCCGCACATGGTCGGTTTAACAAAATATCGGAACATGACAAGGCTGTCAAGATCGTCGAGCTCCTTCTAGCCCACGAGGCGGACCTGTTTGGCCCATCTGGAGACGAGACATCGATCATCCACGACGTATTCAACCAAGGGGGCATCGTGGAGCCGTTTCTGGCACGGTTGGCCGAGTCGGATTTGGAAAGAAGGGACGCCCACGGAAGCACGCTCTTGCTGGCAGCATGCGAAGTCGGCCGCAAACATGACAGGTTCGACACCCTACTGCGGCCGCGCGACTTCGACAACCTCGAACCGCACCCCACTACATCTATACAAAAGGCGCATGCAGTTTCCCGACTGTGCGAGATGGGCGCAGATGTGTCGGCAACAGACGGGCAAGGCAATACTGCGCTGCATCTGCTAGTCGCGCCCCATAAGTACGGGAACCCACCGTCCGCGGGCGGGACCCTTTCAATGATGATCAGCAAATGTCCGTCGACCACGATCAATCAGACGAACCAACAGGGCAACTCGCCGCTCCAACTCGCCGCGAGAAAACATCAATGGGAGGCTGCCCGCTTGCTCCTGAATGCAGGCGCGGATCCTCTCATCCCGGACAGCGATCGAAACTCTCTGCTCCATCATCTAGCCGAGTGTCTTCGCCAACCCGATGAAAAACCTCGTTTCCGTACATCAGACCCGGAGGAGGACCTCTGGCCGGAGTTCTCCGGGCTTCTGCAACGCGGACTGGCCATCAACGCCAGTAATAAGGAAGGGGAGACACCGATATTTCACTATGTGCGGGCCCTACGCTCTCAGCCCTCTCTTCGAGGGACTCTGATGGACTGTCTGCTTGCCGCGGGGGCGGATGTTTCGATTCTGAACAACGAGGGGCAGTCTCTTTTGCATGTCGTGGCCAAGATACCGGTACCCCAGGATCGATTTGGTGTCTTGCCCAAGAAGCTTTTCGTCGAGGCATTCACCTATTTAATGGAGCTGGGATTGGATCCTCAGCACGAGGATAATAAAGAGCGGACTCCCGTGGTATGTTCTCTTCCTTTTTTCATTGTTACCGGTCTTTAACCGTTCTATTAGGATATCGCCGCTGCATATGCCCACAAGGATATTCTAGCATTGTTCAAGAAGTAGAGTACTCTATACGGCTATTTATGAATCCTGGTAATGCTACCATATTGCTGCAATTCCACCGTTCTCGTCCGAAGAATAGCCCTATCATGAGTACAGTAGATATATTTCATGTACCATCATTCACATATAATCATCACTCCCATCGACAACACCATCATCCCCACCCACAAGCACCCCAAATCCACACATCTCAAACATCCACCACTCTCCCCTCCTGCACCTCGCCCAACCACTTCGGCTCACTCCTCGCCGCCTCCAACACAGGCCCATCCGTCACGCCCACAAACTTATTACACCAGGCAATAACCGTCCGCCACCAGACAAGACTATTCTCCTTGCCCAGCACAAAATGATTCTCATCCGGAAAATTCAACAACCTCGTCTCAATGCCCTTCAACCGACACACCGAATACGCCGCCAAGCCGGCCGTCGTCGGACAGCGAAAATCCTTATCCGAATGAATAACAAGCAAGGGCGTCGACCAATTAGTCAGATACTCCGCAGGATTCCACTTCCGCCAGAGGGCCTTCGCGCTGGGCGCATCCTCAGCGGCATCCGGGGCGGCAGTGAAATACGGCGATCCAAACGAGCGAGTGAGTTCCTGTTTCTCGGCGAGGTCGTCGCCGAGCAGCTCGGAGACGACATCGAAGATGCCGTCGTGACACACCAGCGCTTTCAGGCGCTTGGCGAGGGGCTGGCCCGCGACCCAGAGCGCCATGTATCCGCCGAAGCTGGCGCCGGCGGCGACCGCCCTATCGAGATCGCATTTCGAGGACAGGTTCTGCTCGACCCAGGTGAAGGCGCGCTCGATGTCCTTGTAGGGATGGCCACCCCACTGGAGGGCGACGGCGCGGGCGAAGGCGCCGCCGAAGGAGTCCGAGCCGGTGAAGTTGGGGATGGCCACGATGTAGCCTTGTTGGGCGAGGAGGGCGGGGTTCCAGCGCCAGGTCCAGGCGTCGCAGACGGCGGAGCTGGGGCCGCCGTGCATGAAGAGGAACAGGGGGTGTTTTTCGGAGGAGTCCGGGTTGTACCATGAGGGTTTGACGATCCAGCATTGCACGGGGGTCGTGCCGTCGGGGCCGCCGGGGAAGGTGATTGAGGAGATTTGGGCGGGGGAGATGCCGAAGGAGGCGCCGTGGGAGGAGGTGGAGTGGATGACTTTGGTTGGGGAGGAGGGGTTGGCGATGGCGAAGGTGCCTTGGTCGATGAAGGAGGAGGAGGTGGTGAGGAGGCGGGGGTCGGAGGGGGTGGTGCGTAGGGTGTGTGCGGAGGAGACGGAGCCGGGGATGTCGAGAGGGATGGGGGTGACGGGTTGGGGGGTTCGTTGGGTGGGGCTGGGTTTGGGGATGGGGATTTGGAAGATTCGGGATTTGGCTTGGTGGTTCGCGGTTAGGTATAAGGATGAATTGTCGTTCGCCCAGAGGATCTCGTCGGGGAAGACGTCCCAGTTTTGGGTTTCGTCGGTGGAGTCGACGGTGCAGAGGAATGAGGTGATGGTTAGGGTCTCGACGTTGAGGAAGCCGATGTCCTTGTGCGACCATTCCTCGCTGGTCTGGTCGATTAGAAACGCGGCGACGGGGCCAGTGGGGGCGAATTTGGGGCTGGATATAATTTCGGTTTGGTCTGGGATGAGGATGCGCTTGAGCGGAGGAACGTCGGTTTCTTCGAAGGTTGATAGAGGGACGAAGTATAGCGATGTCTGGGTTTGGAGCCATTCTGTGTCCTTGGGGGGTTTGGTTGCGAAGAGAATACCATGACTCGAGATATCCAGATCGCCGGAGCTGGCTGAGTCGGAGTACAGGGGCACAATTAGGCCTGTGCCTCGCAGGGCGTTGATGGGGCCCTTGTCGGACAGATGCCACTTCTGGGAAGTGCTATCCAACTTCAGGACCGTGTACCAGATAACCGATCGGTACTGGTCGACGTACGTGTCCCAGCGTTTGGGGCGACTGTGCGTCCACTCCCGAGCGGTCGTGTGGGGTTTTTCTTCTTTGGACGTGTTGTATAGATTTTGGTCGCCATCGGCTGCGGCTGTGAAGACTAGGGCAATGTCGCCGTTGTCCAGCCGGTGTGTCTTGACGTCGCTCAGCTTCGCGTCGATGGTACCCGCCAAGTATGGTCTGTATGTGTTAGCTCTGGGCAATTGGCCGGGAAGGGATATGGAAATCGTACCGGGTGGTGTGTTCCGCATCTCCAATCCACAATTCGGTGGTTTTCTTTTCACTTTGTTGCTGCCACAATAGGGAGGATTTATACAGCCAGCGAAACGAACTTTCCTTGGGGTTGTTGCTGTATCGAGTGGATTTTCCCGTTTCCAGGTCGAGCAGCTTCACCTCGGAAATGTCCGTGTGGGCGTCCAGATCGTAGGTCGAGAGCGTGTAGAGTGCTAGCTTCCCCTCATCGTTCGGGACTGCTGCCGACACTCTGGGCGCAGTGATCAAGGTCCTGGAAGCAGAGATTGCGATTAGATCGACTTAGATTGCTGTTGGATGGAAGCGGTAGGCACATACTCCGGGGTGAATTTACGATATTCTGCCATTTTGAATGATAATTATCTCGGTGAGGGGGGGATGTGGTGATTGGGGGGAAGGAGGGGTCCTGTTGTATTAATAGCCAGAACTCGACTGCGGGATGCGGTTCACGATCGGAGCTCCGACGCTGATTGATTTGCAATCACGGTGAGGCTAACCCACCACAGTTTAGGGCTATAGCACACCGATGCAAAAGACATGCCATGATAAGCACTTGTGAGTCATGATAGTCTGGGTTCACCAATGGCAATAATAATCGTGTCCTTCCAGACATTTGAGATGGCTGCCTAGGTTGACGTACGTAGCCCTGATAAGGAGTCTAGATACTCTTCATTGAGAATATACGTCTTCTTGGTGATATAGTAGCAGAAAAAAATTGTTGTTCACATATAAGACTACGCCGAGTCATAAGAAACTTTGGCTTTTGATTTTACGCGGTGACTATCACTACATTCTAAATCAATTTTTACTTTTTTAATAATAGGCGGGTGGCTGCTTGAGCGAGGCCCGTGAACGAGTTCTGTGAGTTAGGTCAGGTTATGTCTTGCAGGTGTCACTTCAGCCCTGTTAGATATTCCGCATATAGTAGTATATCATTCGATTGCCCTGTTTCGACATCTTTTAAGCTCCCTGCGGCCGTCGTTCATAGTTGCGCTTCCGTAGGCAGCTGGTCCCAGACTTGAGTTAAGACTATTTCTAACATTTAATACATATCTAAAACTCGAGTTAGCCGACCATTGCCAGAAATGCCTGCTACGGCTGGTATCGATCAAGTTTAGAAACCATATGTCAGAAGCTGATTTATCGACTCTCCGGGGAGCATCAAACATCCCACAGACACAATACCTGGGAAAGACAACTAAACCTGTTTCAGTTTTCGACTGCATTCTTGATTGTGTGTGGATGAAGATGGAGGGAGGGAGAAGGCTTAAACTGGTATAGGCAAAGAGGTCAATAATTATGGCACAGGATCTCCAACCTTTATTAGACCTGGTCTTTGCGATTCAAAAAATCCCTTTCTTTCTTCATCATTCCGTTTCTTAATTGTTAGTTGTTTTTTATAATTGTTGTTCCGAGCGGTGGTGTGGCTGTCGCAGCTTCCTCGTTCATTGAGTTGGCTGCAGAGAGTTATCCAACCATTATTCCTCAACCGCTTCATTGTTTCTCAATTATTAACAAGGCTAGATCTAAATATACTGTATTTAGTTCTTTGTCAATCCAGGTCGACGTTCTAATTATGGTTGCATCTCGTCGATCCAATCGGGCTTCGCCATAGCCTTGGCAGTCATGTACGAGGTGGAAGGGTGACTTGACCTGTCTCTAGAGGCCATGTACCTCAATTCATTAGACGCATGCACGGTCCGCGCTCATTAACACGAACCCCTGCATCCCGGATTTTCATAATTCCCCCTCGAAGCCCTCCATCGTAGATATATCTCCCATCCCTTGGCTCCACCCTTCTCCTAGCGTATTGGCCTAAACCACCGAACGTCTCCCGCCCCTGGTCTTCAATTTATCGGTTCTCATATTCTATTCTTGTTATGGATATCCAACAAAAGTTTCCTTATGTTTACTGGATCTGGCGCTGAGGGATCTTATTCGTGTATGAGGTCCACCCTCGCATCGTGGTCAAGGTACTAAAGTCCGGCGAGTTCGAGAAAGAGTAATTCTATGGAGAAATCAAGATTTATGAACTCTTCGTGTGATATTCTCTCTGTCTTTCTGTGGTGCAGTCTTTCCACCGTACAGATAATTGTATATTTCTTGAGTATATGAGAGGTCTGAATCTTATGAGCAGGTGAGAGGTGTTCTACTGCCTGTATTACCATATGAGTCCCTTTCCTCTAGAATATAAAAGAATTATGTTCGGGACCAGGAAACTATGATTGTTACTAAAGCAGAGAAGTTGGAACCACTAATCCTTTGAAAGAAATGGATGAACGACCTTGCCCAAGCCGCCGCTTTTCTTGAATCTCTTAATCTCGCTCATGGCGAACTACGACCTGAAAACGTTCTGCTTGATCGTGATTAACTAAAGCTGTCCGATTTCGATTGTACGGCTAAGATTGGAGCAGACTTCGAAGCTTGTGTGGCGCCGTGTGGAAGACTACTGAATAGTAATGAAACAAACCACGGACGGCCTGATAATTCCGGCTTCTTGGGCCCCCGAACAGAGCAGTTTGCTTTCGGCTTACTGTACTACTTGATAAGCTACGGCTTTGAGGTCTACGGGGATCGCTATTTTACTGAAGATCCTCGGGAGTATGGACTTCGGGTCGTCTAGCTGTTGCAAAACATGGAATTCCTGAAGCTAAATGGTGATCTGCTGATTGATGATATCATCAGCAAGTGTTGGCACAACAAGTATGCCACAGTTATGAAACTGGCCGCACATACAGAGATACACCTCTCTGATGGAACCCATGATGAAGGAACCAACATCGCAACAATCACCACCGGATGGCGCATGGTTCCGTTTATAGGCCGCATCATCTATGGGGTATGGTGTAGTCTCGGGGATTGGCGGGCGTTAATGCGACAGAGAACCAACGACGAGGGAACCAATCGCACAAATCCCGGTGGCAACAGGTGTGGGATCCCGACTCAAGACCCCTCTACAGAGGATTTCTCTTCGAAGAAGGCAACCTGTGAAGACTTGGTGAGCCGTGGGCTACTCCACCTGCTTTTTTCGGATGAACCTGAACAACTTGGATTCCAATGGCAGTGGTATAGGCACAGCAACTGAGGTGAAATGGGTGAATGTATTACCTTAGAAGTACGATGACAGGATGAGCAAACTAATAGATGCAATCAACTCCATGTAATGCATGCCTGCGCATTTTGTCAATAGATCTTCCTAGCTCAGCAACTTAGATATCAAATGGTGTGTACGTAAAGTCAGGTGTGCCTGTAGCAAGTTGGGTGTGGTTGTAGTAACACCCAGATGAGCTAGAGCAGAGTATGAGCGAAAAAGTAGACCGATGGCACTAGCCTCAGATGAAACTGGCCTCGTTAGAGTCGGGCTCTCTGGCTCAGATCGATAAGGTTGCATGTATAGGGAGGGAGTCGGAGGGATATTGCCCCGCCGGTCGGAGCTGCCACGAGAGTCCCTCCGGCCCCGACTGGCCCGAGTGCCCTAAGTCAATGGACAACCAGACTTCAATGTCTCGAAGAATGTATAAATGCGGTCGCATTCTGGCTCATACATATCATTCTCGGCCTCTCCCATCTCTACATATTCGAAAATATCACCATGGCTCCCCAACCGGTCGAATTCCCCATTACCCCCAAATTCGGCGCGGGCCTGCGCCTATTCTTCCACTCGCAGCTATTCGTCACGCCCCCTTTGCCCACCAAATCCTTTGCCAACCAGACTGTCATCGTCACTGGCTCCAACACCGGACTCGGCCTTGAAGCGGCCCGTCATTTCTATCGCCTCGACTGCGCCCGCCTCATCCTCGCCGTCCGCACGGTCGCCAAGGGCGAAGCCGCCAAAGAGGACATCCTTCGCACCCTAAAGCAGCGAACGGATGGCAAAGCGATCGAGATATGGCCACTCGATTTATCTAGCACAGCATCGACGCTCGCATTCGCAGAACGGGTCAAGACGGAACTGCCGCGGGTCGATGTGCTAGTCGAGAACGCGGGCATCAACACTGCCGACTGGGTCATCGTCGAGGGCTACGAACAGGCGGTGCAGGTCAACGTGCTGAACACGTTCCTCCTCGCGCTATCTCTACTCCCAAAACTCAACGATACCAAGACTGTCTTCTCCGATTCCCAGCCACATCTGGTGATCGTCAGCTCCGAGGCCCACCGTCTGACCAAATTTCCTGAGATCAATGCTCCTGACCTGTACGCTGAGTTGAACGACAGAGCGGAGTTCAGCCAACAACCGAGGTACATAGCTCCTATCTCCAAGCGTATCACTGTTAATTGACGAAGAAAAGATACCAAGCCACCAAGCTCATCGAGGTCCTGTTCACGCGCGAACTCGTCGCCCGCCTAAAGTCCCCCTCAACTCCCCCCGTCATCATCAACCTCGTGAACCCTGGCCTCTGCACATCCACACTCGACCGCAGAGGCCTCCAGCCTCCTATGGTCATGCGAATCATGCGCTGGATCCTAGACCGCACCACCGAAGTAGGTGGTCGGACGTTCGTGCTCGCCGCCTCGGCCCCGGTTAGCTCGCATGGCGAGTTCCAAAGTGACGGGGCGAACCAGGATGTCGAGTCTTGGATCTATACGGATGTTGGAATTCGAGCGCAGAAGAAGGTGTTTGATCAGACGCTGGAGATTCTGGAAATGAGGAAGCCCGGGATCGCGCGAGAGGTGGGGTTGTGAAGAGTCGACCCTGACTGTGTACTAATATCGGAGTGGACTCGCATAGTGGCGGTTAATAGATTTTAATATTCATTATAAGGGAGTGCATAAGTAAAGTCATTTTACTTGCTTTGATTTTAATATAAGAAGGAGGGTTAATCGCTGGTAGCACATAGTGGCTTGATAGCCTTAGTTGCGAGAAGTTGCAGTTCATTGTAAAATGGTTACTACTAGTTCTTGTTTGTAGATTACTAATAAATATTAGTTAGTAAGTTCTGAATAATAATATAAAGTTTTAATCTAATTTTAAAACTATATTAAAGTAAATAATTATTATATCTTTCTTTTTAAAAAGTTAAGATATCTTTTAGAGCTTATTCTCTAATAATCTAATACTGTAAGAAGCTTGTTTCTCTACTTTTACTTTTTATTCTCTAAACTAAAGTAAAACTGTAAGTTTATATTTACTTTACTTTATATATATTAATAGTAAAAATATTCAGACTGTATAATTCTCTTTTTACTAATATTTTTTTTTATTTTTATTTTTTTCTTTATATCTTTTTTCTTTATATAGTTTTTTTAATTTATTTTTTTTTTCTTATTTTATCTCTTCTTTCTATTTTTTTATTTTTTTATTTTTTTATTTCTTTACTTCTTCTTTATTTATTTTTTTTAATTTTTTTTTTATAATCTTTTTTCTATAACTAATTATCTATAATTTCTTCTGCTTTTTTTATTTTTATCTATCTTATCTATCTTATTTATTATATTTTTAAATCTTTATAATTAGACTATTAGTTTAAGTATATTACAGTATAGCAGACAGTTAGATACTTCTGTTATAAACAGCTATTAATACTCAGCAGAATAATAATAATTTTATAAATAATTTAATTAACTAGAATTCTGGTAAGCTGAAATTTTTTTACAGATAAATTAAGCTAATCTGTTTTTATTATATAGATACTAAAATTTCTTAAATATTAAATATAAAAATAAATATAAAATAAATAGAAATATCTAAGTTAAAGACTGAAGTTTTACTTAAGATAAAGAAAATTCTTATAAAAAAAGAGTTAATAGAATAGCTATATATTCTGAATAAAAAAGAATAGATAGAATAGCTTCAGTCTGATATAATTAAGTCTTTTTAGATTAAGTTATAGAATAAATATATTAAATATACAAGCCGGATTAAAAGAAGTTTAGATTTGGCTGCTGTTCAGAAGCAGATAATTAGAAGTAAAATATAAGATCTGGCTAAATATACCAGAAGGAACTTACAGAAATATAACTAGAAAATAAAAGACTATCTAATAATATTTATACTGCAGGTAAAATCAGTAAACCTGAACTAAAATAATAAGATATTTTACTAGTACAGATTTACTGAAAACCAGATAGATAATATAGTATAGATACTTAAGAATATTATCAGCAGCCTGTATATACTTATACAGATTCAGAAAAAAAATAGAGATATAATAATTTTTAAAATAAAATTAGATAGTAAGTTTTTAATCCAGTTATAAAAGACTTTTACAGGCAGATATATATACTAATAAAAAATAGATAAAAAAAAGAGAAAAAAAAAAAAGTATTAAACCAGAAAAAAAATTATACTAAAAAAAAATAATAGTCAGTCTAAATCTCAGTCTAATACTGAAAAGACTGGTAATAGTAAGACAGATATTAATAAATTACTAGAAAAAAAGAAATTAGTCCAGCTGGATTCAGACTTAACTGGAGATAAGAACCAGCCCTAGATAAATAAATTAATCAGTAAGTAAAAAAAAATAATTCTTAAATAAAAAAATATTATCTATAATATTAAGAATCCTTTCTAGTAGTTTATACTAATTATAGTAATCTTATAAATAATAAAATTAAAAATAATTAAAAAGACTGAGATTATAATCTTAAATAAAGTAACAGAAGTAATAGAAATAATAAAAATAATAAAAATAATAGAAATTTCTAAAAAGATATTAATATCAGTACCAGTAATCTTTTTAAAATATTAAAAAAAGAATATTCTGAGTATTAAGATAATTATTTTTTATAATCTTTTTAATATAGAATTCTATAATTAGATAGAAAACTTTAAGTAGAATTATAAGATTAGTAGTAATAATAGTAAATTAATTATACTAACTCTAGAGTATTTTAAAAAACTTAAAAACCAGAACCGGTAGCTAGATACTGTTAAATTTTAATTTAAGAATTATACTGAAATATATAAAAATCTAGAGATTAAAAATAAGAATAAGCTATATATACCGGAGATAGCAAGAAATATATTAATAAAGTTTTAGCAACCAGTTACTATTAATCAACTTATATAAATTTAAAACTGGAGATTAACTACCGGAGCAGTTCTGGCTAATAATATTAGTTTAAATAAAATATAGAAGACAGTTACATTTATTCTTTATATAAGTCAGTATTAATCCTTTAGTAAAAGACTTTTATAACTGATATAATATAGATAATTAACAGCTTTAAAAAGAGATATAAAACAGCTATTAATCAGAATAAGAATAACTATCTAAAAATAAGACTTATTCTTATAGTTATATCTCTATACCTGATTAAATAATAGAGTAAAGAGATATAAACTATTATACTATATCTTAATATCCAGATATATTATAGTAATAGATAATATTAAATCAGAGTAACAGTATTTATTTAAAAATAATTATTAAAGAATTATAACTGTTTTTCAGAGTATCTGAAGAATACTAATACTATTATTATTATTAGTTATTATATTTTAGAGAGTTATTATAGCCTACAGACAGTTAAGATCTGGTATATAAAGAAAAACAGGTTCTTTAATACTAAAGTAAAGATAATACTAACAGACTTCCTCTAATCTTTTAAAGATATATTTAAACTGGCTGTATTTAATAAAATATATTATTTTTATAATAATTTCTCTGGGCAGACTTTAGTATATATATAATTTAAAACCAGGTTTAATCTATTATTATCTGTAATACTATTTTTTAACAGTATTAAAAATTTTTCTAGTTATACTAAACTGCTGCTACCAGTATATAGTTAAGATATAGTATATAATAATAATATCTCTGCTTTATTTACTGTAAAACTAGAGAGTTCTGAAGAGTAATATCTATATAATTAAAAATTTATTAATAATTATATTTTTAAAAAGAGAATTAGTAATATAGAATATACTGTCTATCTTCAGACTGTTATAATATATCTTATAGTCAGATATATAAAAGTCTCAGAGATTCTATTCAGAAGTAGATATAAGATCAGAACTAATATTCTTTTATTAATTAAAAGAATTAAAAAATTTAAATTTATTTTTACTGAATATAATATCTACAGAAATATTAAACTTACTTATTATAGATATTTATTTATTAAAGATAAGGATTACCCGGAGAGATACAGATAGAATATAGAAAAGCTATATATCTTAATTATAGTATCTTTATAGCTAGGATTTATTTATATTTAAAAAAATCTGAAGAAAACTTATTTAGTAAATATACTGCGAGCAGTTAAATAAGATATCTGGATATCTAAGATAAAGCAGTTCCTGGATACTAAGACTTACCTTACTAATAATTCTGATATAAAAGCCTTTTATATACAATCCTATAGCACTACCAGTATTAGATATAATATTAAAATTAAGATTAGCAATAAAGATATAATAATTCCGACTCAAGGATTAGAATTCCTAGTACTAGGATTATTAAAAGTTAGAAGATTACTACAGCTGCTATAAAAATAGATAATTATTAGAAATAAAAAAATATTAATCTTTACTTACTTTTCTAGAGAAGAAATTTATCTTTATACTGCTCTGAAAGAGACTGGATTTAATACTGAAGTTCTGTATTCTAAGCTTACTCTATCTGAATATAATAATATTATAAGAAGATTTATTAAGAATCAGAGTATATATAAAGTTCTTATTATAAGCTATTTTATAAACTTATTAAAACTAAATCTATAAATTATATATTATAATATCTACCTCTTTTCTTTATTAATCTCGAGAGTTATTTTTAAGCAAGTAATCGGCTGTCTGGTATATATTAGATAAACCTATACTGTATATATCTATAAATACCGGATTCCTGGTATCTTTAATATATATCTTACTGATCGTAATATACAGAAAGTAATACCAGGTCTTATAATTATAATATATACTGGTTTAATACTTATTTTAAAAAATAATAGATTTTCAGTAGAAGATTAGATTATTTATAATAAAAATATAATATTTTTACAGCCGGGAGAGACAATACAGAAGAATAATATTATTAATACAGATAAGATAATAAAACAGATTTTATAAGATTTAAACAGTAGTCTCTAACTTAGAGTTAGAGATTAGATTAGATCTGATTCTATAATTTACAGTTATATATATTTACTTAAATAAAATAGTTTACTAAATATTTAATAAATCTCTAGTAATATATAAAAAAGATTTTTATAGATATCTCCTGTAATAAATATTAAGAAATATATAAAAAAAAAAACTATATTACTAAACTAACAGAGATTATATAGTTTTTAAACTAGTAAAAATTATATATTTATTAATCTTCTAGTAGTCTTATTAAAAATTCTGCTATATATTACTAACTTCTTTTAATTTTTTTCTTAATAAAGTCCTGCAGCATGATTTTATAAATAGATTTATATCCAGATCAGTCTGGTAAAATAAAAGACTACTAAATATTAATATAAAAAATATAAGATATTAAGAATTTCTAATCTAATAAATATTAATTCTAACAGAAGTAGATTTATAAGCCAGTTAAGTAATACTATCCTCTGTTAATATAGATAAACTAATTAGTAATAATAATAATAAATTTATACTATAGATAAGAAGAGATACTATCTAATTTCTAAATATTATAATAAACTAAAAATTAAAAAAAGTCAGAAGTAAAAAATAAAAATACAGCCAGTTAACTATATAATAAAAAAAAAAAAGAAGAATAATTCTTTTATCTAGTATTATATATAATCTATATAACTACAGTCTTCTTTTAGTTAACTACTCCTAACTAAGCTATTTCAGAGACTAAATCAGTTATTACTACTAAAAATTTAAAGCTATAACTTAGTACAAAATCTAATTTAGTATATACTATTTTTCTTTAGATTAGAGTATCTATCTAGTCAGAGTAGATTATTAATTATATCTCTATCCTCTAATCAGCTACTACTACTATTATTACTACTTTTTATTAGCTAATAAGTACTATTAAATATAATTAAGAATAACTCAGAAGCTCAACAGTTACAGTACTATATAAATAAATCAGATATAATAAGAATAAAAATATCTTAGTAAAATAGACTAAAATAGATTTTATCTAATATAGAGATATTTAATAAATTACAGCAGTATACTTAATAATAATTTATATCCTATCTTAATAATTAAAAAGTTGTCTGGCCAGTAGAGCAGACCTTTCTAGAAATAAATTAGAATAATTACTATTTTAAGACTATTATATTTTATATTTATAATTTTTATAAATAGTAGAAAAACCGGACTTTTAAATTTATCTTAAAAAGATTTAATAACTGGATAATAATACTTTCTGTAAAGAAAAAAAATTAAATCAGAAATTATATAAATTATATTACTATTTTTCAGACAGCTGAAGCACAGTTTAATTTTATTTAAGTCTTTAAAATTTTTCCTTAGATATAACCAGTAATCTTAATTAATAATTATATAGTATTAGATTAAAAATAATTAAAATATAAGAATTCTCTGTAAAAACTTTTATAAAAGATACTAATATCTCAGATATTATTCTTTAAATAATAACAGTTTCTTATTTTTATAATATATATAAGCAAAACCAAGAAAGACCCAGTAGATTAATCTTAAGTTTAAATAAATACAGTCAGAGCTATATTATTCAGATATTTAATATATTTTATATATTAAACCGGTTTAAATATCTGATAGTAAATAACTTTTTACTACAGGCAGTACTATTAATACAGGTTTAAAATATACAGATTAAGCTTAATATAAATAATATTACAGAAGAGAACCTATTATTAATATATTAAAAAAAAAAAAAATTCTTAGATAATTCAGATAATAAAAAATATATAAATATAATAGAAAGTAAAAATAAAAAAAAGAGTAAAAAGAAAAGTAAAAATAAAGATAAGAATAAAAATAAAAATAATAATAAGAATAGATAAACTTAATTATACTATAATTAAAATATTATATAGAGAATCAGTTATTTTTTTTTTTTATACTATTATAACTTCTTTACAGTATATTATTCTGTAGTTATTAATATATAAAATTTAGATTTTGATAGTAATATAATAAAATAATAAATTAATTCTATATCTAAGTCTCCCAGCTAAAATTTAAATAATATAAATTTTAAAGTACTACTAAATAATAGCAGTACTAAAAATTCTATAGAAGAAATTATAGTAAAGATATATATTTAAATTAATTATATCTCTAATTTTTAATACTGATTAGATTAAGTACTTATTACTTACTAATACTTATTATTATTAAAATATATATAAGTCTCTAGATTAGACTATATATAAGTTAGTTACCAGTATAAAATATAGAATTACTTTTAAAGTACTTCTTAAATATATAATTTACAGTTTCTAATACAGTTATTTTAGATATATTATTATAGTTATATAGAATTCTATATAGAGTTCTATCTATACAGAGTTCTATCTATACAGAGTTTTATCTATACAGAGTTTTTATAACTCTCTATTTTAATTATCAGTAATTATAACTTTTACTTATTATTATACTATATTCTTAGAAGTCTAGATTCTATAAAATTAAATAAAGTCTTTTTTCTATTCTATTAAGTAAAAATCTGTTTTATCTATATCTAAGCTTATTAAGATTATTTACTAATTTTAGTATTAGATAGTAATAAAACCTCTAAAGACTAAATCTCTCTTAATATCTTTCTTTTTAATAATACTAAAAATAATCCGGAATTTTCTACTGGTATTCCAGAATCTGATATTTAATATCCGGTATATATCTATTAATCTTTTCTTTTTTTTCTAATATTTTCTTTTAAATCTAAATAAGATTAGAATCTCTTATAAAAGTCTTTTATAGATTATTTCTAATATATATTTAATCTTATAGAATATATACTATTAAAATTTATTATAATATTTAGTCTCTGGGCTTTTACTATAGAAATCTTATAGAATAACTATATAATTTTATAAAAGGTCTTTTATACTGCAGATACTTTTAAAGAGATCTAGAATATTTCTAAAATATTTAATATATTTAAAGATTATATTAAGAAATTTCTACTACTATTATTAATAACAGAATATAAAATCTAAATTAATCTAAAAATATAGATATCAGTTTTATTAATATATAAAAAAAACCTAATTAAAAAAACAGCTACTTAGTATATATTCAGCTTACTAGAACTCTATTATTCTATTCTATCTTTAGAGCTAGAAAGAAAAAAAATATATTTTAAATTAATAGAATACTCTAATAACTCTGTTAAACTTTAGTACTTCTATATATAAAATTTATTATTACTTACTATCTCTAGTTAGTATACTATTTTATTAACTAAAAAATTATTTTTATTAAATAATATTATTAAATTTACTCTATAAAAATAAGAATATAATTTTTAAATTTAATATAATAAAATAATATTTATAGAGTATAATTTATATTTATTATCCTTTATAAAAGACTAAATTATTCTATTTTTCTAACTAGTAATTAAGAACTGCCAGCTGATTAAATTACAGGACTAAACTGTATATTAATTTACTTTACCAGACTCTAAACTTCTAAGCAGATTTTTTTTAATTAAAGAATTACTACTTAAGATTCTAATAACTTTTATCTTATATTATATTAATCTACAGATTTCTTATATATCTTCTAACCAGCTAGATAATACTATTATTTACTTTATTATTAATCTCAGGTCTTAAAAGATCCGGTTATATACTTAGATATATCTATTTCAAGCAGAGCTTAAGCTTCAGTTTTTTAGTCAGAACTACTTTATATAGCTTTTATATCAGCTATATATCTAATCTATCTCTTTACTACTTTTTATTAATAATTTTAGTATATATCAGAATATATATAAAATATTTAAGAGCTTTTATCTTACTCTATCTATACTTTTATACTGAGAATACTATTAACTAGTTAATTTTTTTACTCTTACTCTAGATTCTTATAGAGTAGACTTCTATAATATTATAATTTTTTTTAAGTCTAATCTTAAATCTACTGTAAAAAACTTTTATAATTATTTTAATAGTAGTTCTACTATTATTATTCTCTCTATTATAGTATTAACTGGAGATATATTTCAGTAAGCTAAAAACAGTAGTATTCTTAGCTACAGTACTAACTTAGAATACTAAATATATTATTATTTTTAGTATAAAAGATATCTTTCTAACTATAATATAATTTTTTATAATTACTATTATTTTTAGATACAGGCTTTTTAAAAGCAGAGTGCTTGCTATATAATATCTAAGAAACAGAAATAGTACTTTATAATAAAAAATATACAGTCCTACTGATTACCAGTTAAGACTTTTATACTGATCTTAGATCTTATTCTAGATTAACTATATAATATTCTATACTCAGATTAAAAAGATATTAGATTATATCTATAAGAATATATCCAGCATATTCTTATATCTACTGGAGTTAATAAATATTCTATTATATTACAGAAAATAATTTAATCTATATACTAGCTATAGTAACTGAGTCTAAAATACTTAAAAATATAAATAATATCAGAACTTAGTTAGATACTGATTCTTCTGCCTATTATTCTTTAATACTGTACTGATTTATTTTAGTTTTATACTAAATATCTTTAGTATATAGAGATAATAATATTATCTTTTTTTCTAAATATCAAGCTCTGATCAGGATTATCTTAGCTTATTTATATATATACAGCTATTGCAGCAGCAACTACTACTATTTTAACTAACTTTTATACTCCAGTACTAGATCTTAAGTAACAGATAATATATAACCGCCGAGTATTTCAGTATTTAATAACAACAGTATTAAATATATCTAATTAATAACTAAAAATATTCTGCTATAAGAGTCTGTATATCTTATTTATAGTTTATTAATCTATATTAAAGCTGTTATAGACAAGCTATCAGATATCTAAGATAATAAGTAAATTAGATATTTTACCGCTCTAATTATTTATATAGGATTTTATTTTAATCTATTTACTGCTGAATATAGACTATTAATAAATTATAATATTTTATATAGAGAGTTTAAGTATAGATTTACTATCTTCTTATCTTATTCTTTATCTTTAACTAATATTTTTAAAAATATATTTAAAACTTGGATAGATTATACATCTCTATCTTAACTTATAATATATCTTTTTTAACTGGACCAGTTACAGTAAACTCTATAACTTAATCTAGCAGGTATATAGAATAATATATACTCAGATTATCTTCAGATTATTTAACAGCTATATCAGTTATATCTATAATTTATTTAGTCTTATATTTTTACTGATAAGTATAATATATATTAATTCTTAATAAATATATAATTATCTTCTTTAAATCTTTTTCTTTTAGAACAGCAGCTACTTTTTATACTTTTTATAATATATTAAAATAAATATACTGTAACTATTCCAGCTCAGTATAATTTATTATATCTTTTATTTTACTCTCAAATAAAATTATTATCAGAATATATATTTTTTTACTCTTAAAGAGTCTGTAAAAGTCTTTTATATATACCTCTATTAATTACTTATCCAGATATTTAAAAATACTTAATACTGGAAATTTTATTTAGTATATATCAGATTTAGTACTATTATACTGTAATATTTAATATTATTTTCAGTAAAATAGATTTCTATTTTTTTTAGTATAATTACTGTAAAAATTAGACTATAATAATACTTTATCTCTTTTTTATTATTTATATTCTTCTGATTAGATTCTTCTAGATTTATCTAATAATATTAGTTATATATTTATAGTAAATATAAATAGTAGTTTTAAATATCTATTAAGTTAAAGTATACAGCTTTTATAATATAGATAAAATATTAATTTTATATAACTATATTAAATCTAAGTTTTTCTATTTTATTATTTTTAGATACTATTTTTAATCTATTATTATAAGTTACAGAATAATCTTAATTTTATTTTATAATAATACTAAAATTAGTAGAATTTAGAGTTTATATTATAGGCTAACTATTCTAAACTCTGCTATATATAGTATATTTAGTAGTATTATAAAGAGTTTTATAGTAGATTACTATTAATAATAATTACTAATAATAATTAACTATAATACTCTAGTATCAGTACTATATTATAATATCTGTTAAATTTAGTGCAATCTTCTTACAACCTGAGAAAATTTTAGCAAAACTAATATACCACGTGACAAACCTTTATAAACTATCTAACGTAACTCTTACTAACTATTGAGAACGGGTGTCTTCTGGTATTGAAACTCTCCAAATAAACCCCCCTAGGCTACTATGCATCTGGGGTGCAAGAATAATTAACCATTTTGCCTTGGTTTCCAATTACCACCTGGACTAGAATATATAGTCAGTATCCGTGAAATCAATTCAACAATGTGAAGTTCGCAAAAACAATTCTGTTTTCAAGTACGATTTCCATTATATAAAAACATTATTTCCTAGGCAAGGTTCGGGCATAATTTAATCCCTTGAGCAGTTTGGCCACTCGGCACTTGGACAACAACCTCAATCCGGGATTTGTCCCGCATTTTTAATTTCTACCCCGAATCCGCATTCCTACCCCAACCCAGCTGGTCCGTGCACAGAAAATCATCCGAGGCCCCAGAGATAATTCTCCAACTCAAGGCAGCTGCAGATTATTTCACTAGCAATTAGCAAACCCCTGCAGATATGTCCAGTATCTGGACTAAATTAGTCTTGACGTCACGACGCTTTAGATGAATCCAGTTTGTTTATTCATTAGTGAACGAGCATTATAACAGGGATCCCATCAAGAAAATAAAGCATTCGGCCGAATGCACCGTTGCACGTTAATGCTCCTGTGGGGCGGATCGGCTTCGACGGAACACAGCAGAATTGGGGTTGGAACATGGAAGCAGGATATCTGCCACATACGGATAGATGACATCATGGCGGTGGCTATTAAGAACGTCGGCTGCTGCGTATAAAGACGCTGCCAAGGCCGGATCATGGCCGGATGGAACGTCAAGATTCGATGCTTTTGAAGGGAATATTAAAATGAGTAACTCGGTCAGCGTAACGCGGGCTTCGGAGCTGGATGAGGGAACTGGTTAGTATGAGTTGAAGATCCTGAAAATGGAGACAACAATTGACGGAACTTGCCAGGGGGCCAGACGGCCGGTATGGTTCGGAAAGGGGCCATTATCGACAAGTCGGATAAGATCTGCTCTTTAGGTATGCTCTATATCAAGTTGAAAGTAAGGACTGTCCAACTAAGTCATCGCCAGTGATGTGCGCCGAAGCCCATACCTCCTCGGCAGTTCACCACCACGGCGACCAGGATACGATCGTCTATGCCGCAAAGGGGCACGGGTCTATCCTCTTCGATGGGGGGAAGGAGCGAAAGGATCTCTCACCTGGAGACTTCGCCATTATTCCTGCGTAAGCTTATGCGGTCATGATCGAAGTTAATTCTAACCAAGCTAATCATACGCAGGTATACTGAGCATCAAGAGGCCAATCAGTCAGATCAGCCTGTGGAATGGGTCATCGTGCGAACGGGGCGTACGCCAGTCACCGTCAATCTTGATGGATGGGGAGGGATTTAATATGCTAATATCCAGATTTATTTTGAAACGAAGTCAAATGCCAACATTTCTACAGTTCCCTGTGCCTAACTTTTGTAACTTCGAACATACCCCCATCCCCCATTCCCCCCCCCCCTTATTTTAAAATACTGAAACATTCAAAATTGCACATCGATTAAACATCACCCATACCAATCAATAAGAAACCATGCTCCATCAGGCAGTTGCAAGTTCAACGTAAAAAGACACAACATCAGTAACCTGCTCTTCAAACGACCGAAACCTGATGCCCAAAACCGTTTCCGCCGCGCTGACATCCATCTTGAGCGGGCCCGATACGGCATGGCCATTATTCCGCAGCAGTCCAGAGTCGATCTCTTTCTTGAATTTTCGGGCAGTAATCTCCAGACTATCCGCCCATCTCGTTCCCTGAATCCCTCCACACGCTAGGACAAAACTTCGGTTCCCAGCAATACTAGGATCCAAACACTTCACATGCGCCTCAGCCACATCATCCACATGAACAGACAAGCCGGGAGTTCTTTTGTCACCACCGGTTACAGGCACCAAAACCTCCTGGTTCGATCCATTCAGCGCATACTTGACATCGGTGACCAGTTCATCCCGACCAATAACATAAGCCGGGAAAAGATGGATAACATCAAACGAAGGGTTCATCAGAGCGACCCACTTCTCGGCTTCGTTCAAAGCGGCCACCTTACTGGCCCAATATCCCTCGAATAGTGAACCCAACTCCGTGGTCGATGGAACGCGACTATTCTCATTGTAAACGGTCTGGGTATCACCCGCAGCGATGGCCTCCCATGGTAGAATTGCCGCGCAGGAGGAAGTGATCACAACACGCCGGACGGAACCGGCCTTTTCCGCAGCAATCAGGAGTCCAAGGGTACCTCGGACAGCAGGGTTGACAAAGTGGTCCAGGAGATTGACGTCTTCTTCTACCTTGGCGGAAGGAATCGGGGACGCGACGTGGATAGCATATTGGGCACCCTTAATGGCGTCGTCATATGCACCGTCGGCCTCTAAATCAGGAACTTGGACAAACGCCAGTCGGTCCCCTGGGTTGAGGGCTTTGATGGATGGTGTGGCTAGGATTTGCCGGGCCTTTTCAGGGCTGCGGATGGCGGCGCGGACGCGATAGCCTGCTTTAAGGGTGTCGACGAGAACACGAAAGCCGATAAAGCCGCTAGCGCCGGTGATTAATACGTGTTCACCGGTCATGATGGATGCGTAATAGCATAAATATATGTAGAAATATTGGATTGATAATGAATTGAGCAATTTGTGCAGTGCGGAGCAAGTTCTGGCGTCCCCAGCGATTATATACACGATTTGTCTGAGCGGCGTCCCTCGAAAACACTCCGGCGTTGCACTGCTTGCGACCTAGGCGACTCCGGAGCGTTACCAAGGCACCCTATCTGTCTTTGACATGTGTGCTTTCTTTGTCGGGCTTTCCGAAGATCTGAGTCCCGCCAGATCCAAACACGATGTCGAATCCTCGAGCCTGTGACAGCAGCAGAGGTTCCAGGTTTTGAAGATTTCTAATCGCGGTTGACATACCCGCTGCCGGTATTCATTCGTAATTAAGGTTAAGGTTCCTGTAATTCTGTCCAGACCAATCTTTTCGGACACCTCGGGTGGCCTCAAGCGTTGCATTCCATGGCACTAGAGCGGAGATGGCAAGCCGGAGATGGAATGGGGCGCGGTTTGTGTTTGTTTGTTTGTTTGTGACGTATCATTCCGGATGGCGTTATTCCATTTCGATGGCCACTCCCTTTGTATTCCATTTGCGTCGATATCATGTCTGTTAGAAATAGCAGTTTTACTGAACAGAAATGCAGGTTCCTGAGTAAGCCTGGGTTTGATTAATGGCTAATAGTGCTATCTGTGATGGATTAGAAATAAACTGTCTAGACTACGTTATGTGGACAAGGTGCTTAGACAGTCAGCAATAGGCTGCTATCTTTATTCACAGTGTTTTGCGATAGACATGAGAAAGGAGTGAAGAATGCCATCAACACACTTCTACACAAGATGTCTGCAGTCCTTGAATGTCTTGACATAAAACATTTTTTACCTCAACATTATCTCGCACCTTTTAAACATGTGGGCTATTTTTATGTAGCAAACTTTGAATTAAGGCCTTCATACATAATGAAAGAAATTTTCAAAAAGCAAAAGCAGAAGAGAGGAGTAATTCAAAGATTTACTTTCCTTGCTCATTGTATGATAAACTTTTCCTCGTCTTCAGTATCCATTTCCCTCATCACTTCCCCATTCATTGCTCCATGGACATATGCCTCCCCGATAAGCTTATAGACCCTATCATCACCCAAACGCCGTAGAGTCACCGGAACACTGCAACCAAACAGAATGCAAATATGATCACCAGAACGAGTGTCTCTGGGACATAAACCAAACCAGTCAGATGTCGCATTTTCTTTCCCTGCCGCGTTCTTTGCGGGGAGAGTTAAATTTTGTTCTTTATCCCCAACTGAAGGATCGATTGTCGGAGACTTGATAGTTGACTTTTTATCTTCGAAGGGAAAGTCTGAATTGACAGTCTTCGGCATCTTTGACTGGATCTGGTTTCTCAACATCCGGTTGCTCAACAACTTCTGTCGCCGTGGTCTCCATCGCCGACCTCTCCACCGTCTCCCAACGGACGATCATGACCGGCACTGCTGCCCTTCTTGACTGTTTGAATCTCTGCCCAGGGTTGCATCGTCAACAACATGCCTCGGACCCCAATAAGGGCGAGTACCCGGCGGCTGTTGCCATGGATAGTGGCTACGTATTTCGCATCGAGAACCCAGCTACTGTGCATTACCTCCAAAAGATTAGCAAGACCGCTCATCTCACTGTGGTGGAAGTTACCAATATCGCCAATAGAATGAGTGGGATGGACGAGGTATGGGAGATGCTGTTCGCCACGGCTAACGCCAATGCGATCTCCATCATGGCCTACATGATTGCCGCATCATTGATCATTGCAGTCATCGTCCTACTCATCCTCATGAGGGATTGGTGGGGCTTGTTCGTGATCCTCATGCTTATTCTCGCGCGTACCCTCAACGTTATTCTGATTCGGAGGCGGAGCCATCTCGGCTGGTCTGGTGCTTCTGAGTACGGGAAAAGTGACCTCCTCGTTCTTCTCAACCAGGATCGATCGGTTCGGATCCAAGGCAACATAGACGATGTAAAGGCGGTTACATCAGGACGGTGGCTTCAAGATATGAAATCATTTGAGAGCTCTGTGGCTGCGGTTGCCACTGTGCTAGTGTATCTCAATGCAGCGCTGGCTAGCAACGCAACAGAATTCGGAAAGGTTCTCTTGATATTGCTATTGGTTGTATCCGCGGGGTTGCTCGCAGTGGCAAACCAATGGACAAAGAAGCTACAAATGCATGGCAACATCCTGGAGGTGAAGGGGGCCCCGAATATTAAGACCGACGACTGCACATGGCCGACGAGCTTATTGCGCAGCATGGTGGCAATAAGGGCTGGGCAACTCTGAAGCAGATGCAGGGAGGTCTACATCGTCGTTTTCAACAATGAACCGGCGAGTGAATCATAAGAAAGGTGGAGTTGTTGAAAGTATTCACAAGGTGACTATGTAATTACATGCTTGCTTGTTATATGAATTACTATGATTGATGATTTCGTATTTCCAAAAGTTTTACAGCCCTACGAAGTACACTCACAATTCAAACTGGACTGGCTACCACGTACCCATCATAGTCTGCCCTCATCAAGATCATCCAAGAACTTCCGAGTACGTTCCCCCGTCGCCTGCATTCGCTCCGACTTCTCAGTCTCGTATCCCGGAGATGGCCTTGCACGCAAGCTGTAAACCAATGACTTCTCCTTCCAAATACTGCTGCTCGCCTTGTCAGCAGCTCCTTTCAGTAGCTCCAACAGCCGTTCCTCGCGCGGTGTGGCGACATAAGTATCTGGAACCTTCTCCAGATACGCAGGGATTTCCTTCTCGACAAAATCATCGAATCCCAGCCTGGGCGCCCTGAATGCCAACCAGTCCGCACGCATGTAGTCCTTCTCATTCATGAAATTCGACGGTGTATCCCACCAAAGCGGCATCTCCTGGATGTAGATGAACTTCTTGGCCTGCTGTGGAGGCGTCCAGATGAACGACTTGGCATAGTCCCATCCCCTCTTGACATACGACGGCTGCGTCTCATCCGCATCGACCTCCTTCCGCCACCAGATCCCCATATAGACGTCATTCGGATTGTAGGGGTCCTCCGAGTCCTTCACACGCTCGAATCCATCCAACGCGCTCGGTTGATACTTCAACGGGGCATTGCCATTCGCCTCTACATAGGCCTTACCCATCGCATAAGCCACGACAGGATGAATAAACTCATTTGTTTTGGCCGGTCGCTTGATCCCCAGCTCCTCCAAATCATCCTTTTTCTCCTGCTTGTACTGTCCTGGAGTGCGAACTGACGACCCAGCTGCCCTCATCACCCAATCCATACTATCTGGTCGATACCCCATCCCCCACCCCCCGTAAGCAGTGATGTTCTCCGGATCCGCCACACCGCTCGCAGCCTGCGTGTCCGTCTTCCCATAGCTGTAATGATATCCAGAATCCCCCTTCTTGAACGACCGTCTCGACAAATCAAGCACTGTACAGACATAGTTCTGATACAGCCTCGTCAAAGCATAATCCTCAAACTCCAGATCCGTATACCTCCGGACCTGATCAATCATCCAGGCGAGCGACAGATTCGCCATGGACTCCAAATCCCCATAATGCTTCTCCGTATTCTCACTCCCGCCACCAACATTAATATGGTATCCAGGAAACCAGCACTGGATCAACTTCGTCGTGGTATTATCTTTGGGCTGATGCCACAACGTCGGCTCAAACGCCTTGCGGTGCTCATCCAGCGCCAGCGCATGAAATGCGAACTTGATCTGCGGATGCACATTCGTATCATGGAACCCGTACTGCGCCTCATTCCAGCGCTTGAAGTTAATGAGGTTATTATTCGGCAGTCCCAACGCACCAACCGTATCAAACACCCCGACGACTTGAATGGGGACGTTCTTCCAGAAATGGTTCCGGAACTCCACCTTCTCCTGCGCATACTTCCCGAACGTGGTGATCGAATTCAGCTGCGCCTTCAGTTCCCCGACCCCATTGCTCGGAGGCATCGGTTTCTTCACCGGCTCTTCCTTCTTCTTCTTATTCCGCTCCTTGTACTCCGCATACACTGCCCACCAGTCGTCCATCATATCCGGGAAGCAAATTCCCATGTTGCAGATCATTCCTGCCAGAGCACGGGCCGTGTATGCACCGCGCGAGAAGCCGAAAATATAGATCTCGTCGCCAGGAAGCCAGTTATTCACCTTCAAAACCCGTCAGAACCAACCCCCTCAATCGTTAAAACATAACGGACAAGAAAACAAAACTCACAATAAAATTATACGCCTCACAAACATTCTCCTCCAACCCCCTCCCAAACCCACCCTCCCACGACTTCTGAATCGCCGCCATCCAATTCCCCTCCGAATTCGCGGCGCTCGTCCCCGTCCCCACCCCGGCATCGTAGTACACGATCTGCTGGATGATATCGCCCGTCGGGCCGATTCCGTAGTTTCCGATCGCGCGACTCAGCTTTGCGACGTTCGAGGCGATGTTCTTCAGGCCGTGGTTCGAGGTCTGCCATGAGCCGTCGCAGCAGAGGACGAGGCGGCGCGGGGGGCGGGCTGAGGCGGTGGGAGGGGGGGGTCGCCCTATCTCCATCGAATGGGTTGATGGGGGTAATTGTTACTGTCATGATGACCGTAGTAAATGTAAAGAGAAGTAATGAAGTGTGAGATGGACTTCCCGGTCAGCCATGACAGCGAAGGGGAGCCTTATATCCATCACCGAAGCACGGTGGCGTCTCTCAGCTCGCAACACCCCGCCAGGGGAGCTGAAAAGGCGAGCTGAAAAAAAAAAAACTCTAGACAGAGACGCAGCGAATTCATGGTGATTTCAGCCGACAAACGCCAGTCGAAGGGCACGTCTGCCCCGTATTCGCGGCCATTCCGATCCCGCGCGCGACGCCTAGGTTTCACAGCGATGCTGTCCTTCGTGAGCTTAGTGTGTGGTTGTGTTGGCCCCGGAGGCTTTATACGGATCTGACATGTCCTCCGCGCTTTCGTATTCGGGGTGTAGCCTGAAGGGGGTGGGTTTGAGGTTAGGGTTTGCGAAGGAGTGGACGAATAAGGGCTCGCGAGAGGGGAGCTGAGGAAAGCCGCGGGAGTCGATGGTCGGGTCTGGGCGGCCGACTGGGGTGAGTGTAGCCGACGGGGCGTCGGGGTTTGACTCAGCCACAATTTAAGCGGTTTTCGGTTTGGAGAAGTGGCTGGTTTGCGATCGTGTGGTTTTTCGCCAGCCGGGTTTGTGCTGGTGGGTGTGGAGTGGACGATGCTGTGAAGTGATGACAGCTGGAGATTTGTCGTTCGATCTGGAGTCTGGTCCATCGTTTGCAGACGCATAAGAACCTTAATGGTGTGTTAGGAGCGGGGCCGTCGAATGCATCGGTGGTCCCAGTTTCGGACTACTCTCTTGCTGGCTGAATCCGAGCTTGTCAGATCTAGCTAGTTTAGTGTTGTGGGCTGAAATATTCGTAGGCAATAGGGATTTTTGCCACAGGCTAGAGCGTTAGGAAGGAGGAGAGAAAACCAAGAGGAGACAAACGGAAAGCTGAAGAAACTCGCCGAAGCTACAGCTCTGCAGATGTCAACTGGTCAGTCACTCTATCTCCCCCCGCTGTCAATGTGATGCACTATCAGCTGTTTCCTCAATGTAAATAGTTGATAAACACCCCAGTCCCAAAAGGCCAAGACGTAAGCGGAAATCAACCCATCATGAGAAAGAACTGAAACCGTCCGAAGGTTTAATCGCTTATCGATTGAACTTTCAAAGCCTTTATATTTTATAGCCTACTTCTGAAAAAAATACGCCATGGAATATTTGAAGAACCTATTGTGTGGTGAATACCATTGAGGATTATATTACTCCAGCTCAGGTAGCCCAAAGCCTTCGATCAGGATTAAACCAATTAACTAATACAGTAACAAGTCGTTAGAAACCAGGCAGTGCCTGCGCCCTACACCCTAAGATGACCATCTAGCAAGAAGCGACGGAAGGGTAGTTCTTGCAAGCGGAAGACTTCTTGCCACCGGTGACCTTGACATCATCCCAAGTCCAGTCAGTGCAGCTGCCACTGCCGCAGAGGAGGTAGATCTCAGTCGCGCCGCTAGCCACGCTACCGGTGATAGTCTTAAGCTTGACATCGGAGATGGTGATACCGTTGGTGGGCTTGCCGGTGGGCTTGCCGTCCTCGTAGTCCTGCTGGATGACGACACCGTAGTCGGTGATACCGGACATGACGATGTTGGAGTAAGTAATATCAGTAACGGAGCCAGTGTCACCGGCAATGGTCTTGATGCGGACGGCGTTCTCGGAGTCGCTGACGGTGGAGTGCTCGATCGTGACGTTCTTGACGATGTTGTCGGAGCGGCCGCCAACGGAGCCGATGGAAAGACCGTGGCCACCGACGCAGGTACCGCCGGTGAACCAGATGTTCTGGGAGGTGTTAGTATGGGGTTGTATGATTGAATGAGGTGGGAGGGTTGCATACCTCTCCGGAGTTGATAGCGAGACAGTCATCCTGGTTGTGGACGGTAGGGTTGATGATGTTCACGCCGACGGAGTTGCCAACGTCGAAGGCGTCGGTGTTGTGACCGCCAAGGGTGTCACCGTCAGCGTCGTTGATGGTGATATCGGTGAGGGTGATATCGTTGGACTCGATGCTGAAGGCCATCAGAGGGGTATTCTTGATGGAAAGTCCGGTGATGGAAGAGGAGTCAAGGCCGTGGGCGTAGAAGAACTTGGGCTTGGTCTTTCCGCTGGTACCCTTGCCGTCCCACCAGCGAGAGCCATCGCAGTTGATCAGATGTCCGGAAGCGCCGGTAACGGTGATGTCCTTGCCGCTCATGGAGATCAGAGGTCCAGACCACTCCTCGTACCCGAAGGTGGTGGTTCCCTCGAAAATGACCTTGGTGCCGCTGGTGAGATCGGTCAGGTCCAGGGTGGTTCCGGCCGGGACTTCGATGTTGTCCAGGACAATGGTGGAGCAGGAGGCCTTTCCAGACTTCGCAGCAGCGGCAGTGGTGAAGGTGCAGCCGCCACGGGCCTCGATGGGAGAAGCAGAAACGAGGGTGGCCCCGGCAGCCAGGCCGTAGGCAAGAACGGAAGTAAAAGAGTGCATGGTTGCTTGTAATGAATGACAGCAGACCGAAGTTGTTACTATATATTAGGAAAGAAGTGAATGTGAGTGATGAGAGAATATTGCCAGTTCATGGGGATATTGCCTGGTTTTTATAGCCATTGCGAATATTCCAGATTGGGATTCGACTGAATCACAAGCCCCTTTCACGAAGGAAATACCCCTCAACGCCGTGTGTCAACATGTTTGTGTCTTGGATTAGACTAAAATCCTACACCAAGCTTTCCGTCTTGGAGATAGAAGAAACTGGTAGTCTAGCCCCTCCCCAGGGCGCAGGTGGAGGACCCTGATGCAACCCTCCCAGTCCTGATCTGGACTAAATCCTACGCTAGTACCAACCTGGGAATGTTAGATTAATTCATCTTATTGGGTTCGGCAATGATCTGCTCAGGAACGGGTCCCGGAGACCCTTTCAGTCCCAAGTTCCGGGTGGACGTCGGAGGTCGGGAATCGGCCGTCCGTCAAAATTGGCATGTCTCGCAGCCTTTTCTCCGCGAAGCTTATCAAAGCTTCTTCTTCCCCATGCTGAGGTGTTTGAGTCAGTGGTGGCTGTGCAGAGAAGCTTTCGTCTACTCCACCTCTTCTGGCTCGTGAAATCTTTTAACCGACTCTTCTATCTGATTGATTAGTATCGACTGCCTTTGACTGCCCTTCAAGAATGCCGTGTTGGCAATGGAACGCTAAGCCGTAATCAGCCCTCTGATGGCGTGACGGGACGGGACATTAATTATGACTTGAGACATACTTGTCTAGAGGCATGCACGTGGTGAGACTCTTTCCAAATCCAGCATGGGATGCGGATAGGGCAAACGAGCATGGCTCTGCCATGATGAAATCCTCCGAAATCCTGCGGTAGCGCCCCTTTTGGAAGGAGTTGCCACAGGCGGCCGCGGTGTTCCGCACATTGAGCCGAACGGGCCAGGCAGTCTAGCCTCATCGGTGGCTGGATCCTGAAACCAGCTGCCGCACCATCGCGATTAAGGGTCTTCCAAACGCTTCCACGGCGCCCGGCCCATTGGATGTCGGCGCTCTTGGGGCGTGGTCAATCCTTCGAACTCGTGTAGGGAAAATGTTTCACCGTCTGTGGTTGATCGTCTCGTCTATCTCGGCTACCGCACTTGCCACCGTAGGGTCTCAGCCTCAAGAACCGTTATGCGCACGCTATGTACGAACCTTTATACATCCCATGCCTTTTCCTCTCAGTGGCTCAGAAGAATGGAACTTGAACATCCGAGGCTTCAAATTAAGGGGAAACTGCCCTGCATGCGCTCTCGTACGGCTCCGTATTACACATTGATGACGCGCGTTGCTTTGATGCCAATCTAAATACTTCAAAACATAGGTAATTGTTCCCGAAGTTCTTCCAGCCCGTCGCTACTTTATCGAAACAGGGTCTTCGGATCGGAATCGTTGCCTCCCGGCATGGATCGCTTCTTCCCGAGCTTCCGGGTCCATTTAGGCAAGATGGAACATTGCACTTGCTGACGACTGGATTTGCGGGTCTAGTACTACGGGGTATGCAGGTTCATACGATGCGGACACAAGTAGGCCCTTTCTATCGGTAGATAGGATATTTTGGTAAGCCGACAGCCCTACTTCTTGCCATAAATATTTGGACGTTCGATATCCTTAGCTCCAACTAGTCGCACGGTTCCCACGAACGTGGGTGTTCCTGTAGATATGCTGACGCCATAAGTTGTGCAGGAACTCAGTCGCAGCTATGAAAATATTTTTGGCGTAACTTCAGTCACACATAAGCAGATGCTATTATACATAAATTGTTGCAGGAAGGCCACCAACGATTCCATCCAGCGATTCCACACACTCGTACACTGGTTCTGTTAAAAGACTATTCGCATGTTTTTCTATTACGATAAGGGGCTCCAATGCGACTAAAAAGGCTTTTCATTATCAATATTCTTGATGCTCCTCTTCACCGCAAGATACTTCTTAGCGATGTTTTCCATTAATAAGCATTTATGTCGGATCGGAAGTTTCGAGGATTCCGTTGACTGTCAACACTCGAATACAAGTTCACAAGTTATTCCTTTCTATCGGTAGATAAAATATTTAAATCAGCTAAAATGCCTGGGTGCATGCTCAATGCTCCGAGATACACCCGAGTAGTACCTTTGTTCACCGTGAAAAAAGGAGCATTTAGTCAATGAGAGCCAAATGTTTGAAACTCGTCGGTCTGATGCACGATGTGCGCTCGTGTACAGACTGAGTGTTATTGGGGAAATTAGAAACATTCAAGAAATGTGGGTATATTATTATTTTCCCCTTTTTCAATATACTAATGGCTGGCTTCTGGTAGAGCCATGTGATAAAACAGAGACAGCGGAAAACTTGGATGCGATCTTGGTGGGTAGATTTTTCGTGGTGGATACAAGTCAGGATCAAGAGACAAAGAAATTACATGACACACATCTACGTAACTACCTAGGTGAGAAGTGAAGGACGGGCAGCCTTCAACATTTCCATGATAGCTCTGATTCATCTTACAAGTTTGGTAATGACCGAATTTTCAAATGCAGAAACTGCAGGGATTCCACAGTACAGAGGCCCGAGACCCATCGGTGCCTATCGGGGCAAGTCAATAGGACAAAGCAGATATGTAGGTCCTGTCGGCTAGAAACACCTCAGCGTTCCAAGCCTGCGGCTGACCCAGCAGACCTTTCTCACCCCTCATTCTTACTGTCAGCTTGTTGATTGTTCTGCACACGATCGAGGATTACGGGCGGATCGGCCCGTTCTGTGAACCGTGGTGGGAATATGTCAAATGGCATGGAATACAACGAGCAAGATTTAATGCCGGATCATGCTGTAAAGCCCTCCGCAGTGGCAGGTCAAACCCAAGCAGCTGATCTTTATTCGCTCAAGTTCCGACGACCTGACGATGCCACCAATAACTGGCTCGATCGACATGTTCTCACCAGGTGTTTGTTATCTACCCATCTAGGTACTTGTCATTGTAGGTCCCCTGCTCGCCAGGCAACGACTGGATTTTTAAACATGCTCACAAGCCTCCACAGTCATAGTGCATATGCATCACCCCTAACATGGAAGAAATTGCCTCATCGAACGCTATGTAATCAATTCCCGAGTGCTTTCTAAGGGGGCAAGTACTCTAGAGCCTGATATCGGCGGGTCACTTCCCAGGGGGTAGATCCTCCGGCATTTCGGGGACCTCGGAGATCCTCGCATTGAGCAGTTTCTTCCAAAAGAGGGGTAGCATATTTTGTTCTTCCGAGAATTGACGTGTGCATTTCCAGGCTTACAATACCACAGTGCACAAGTCCACTGATTCGCCACTTGAAACACCAGATAAGTATCTAAGACGCCGAAGACACCGATAGATCCCTGTCGATATTTATTACATACAGGACTACGGTTATGGTATTATCCATAAGTTGGGACTTTAGCCTAGCCGTGGGCCTGGGTTCTTGAATGTTGATATCTTCTAACCTCAATCCGCGCTACCCAGTGTGGAATATACCGCCGTCATAGCCTTTACGGAATCATTTCTACACGATTATTTCTATGCAAGCTCACGGAAATTCTGGGAGGGCGGACAATCGGCAACGGTATTTAGAAAGATTACACGCAATAACCATGTCAAATGCAGCGGATCAGACTCCGACCGACGAGCACAAGGCCGGTTCAGAAGACCATTATCCTATCGATCCATTGCCTGTTAATCCAAATACTTCAGTCACCGAAGGATCGAATGAAGTACCCAAGGATCAAAGATTACCAGGCCTCAGTTTCGATGGATCCCTCGAGGTAACGGAGTTGGGCAAAAATGACGAGAATACACAGGATATAGCCGCCTTGGATCAGTTGACAAGTGTTGCGTTGGAATAATCGTGATGCGATATTAGGTCAATGCTGGAATGAAGCAATCCGGACCAAAGACCCGCAAGAGGCCAAAACGCTCGTCGAAGAGCTTCTTCGGGAGGGAGCGATAGAGGTGCGATTTGACCAACTTTTGCCTGGTGACATAGAGGCCACGACGGGAGTGACCCCTTTTCTTCTTTCGGCCTCCCTTGGCCGTCTAGACATTGTTACAATCCTCCTTGATAATTCAGCCGATATTTTCGCCAAAACGACGGACGATGGATTAACTGCACTCCATTTGGCTAGTCAGTTTGGAAATAGAGAAATCGTCAAGCTCCTATTAAATTCGGGTGCCTGTATAGACTCCAAGACAAGATTTGGCTGGACTCTACTTCATTCAGCAGCTTTTAAAAACCGGCATGGAGTGGTCTTGTTGCTCTTACAGTTTAGCCAGCACATCATTAATGTGAGAGCGGAGAATAGAGGGACCTCTCTTCATCTAGCTGCTCAGGTTGGACATAAAAGGATTGTCCAGTTACTGGTAGAAAAGGGCGCCGATGTAAGAGCAAAGACCAAGTATGGCGACACCCCAGCTCATCTAGCTTCCTGGTATAGTCATTCAAAGGCCATTGGTGAACTCTTAGCACTAGGGATGAACTATGACTGGGATACCACTAACGATCAGGATGGATGTACTGCTCTTCACTATGCAGCAAAATGGGGGGTTGAATCTATTGCGCGCATGCTAGTGTCTGATGGAAGAACAAACATTAGGCCTCAAAACAAGGCAGGTGACACCGCATTGGCCATTACAGCTGAAAAGGGATTTCTCAGCTGTACTTTTCAACTACTGGAGACCGAAATATACCTACCTTCATGCCCGGTGCTGACCAAAACTCTCCAGACTCCACTCGATGAGGCAAACAGAGTGGTGCAGATGCTCTCATCGTGGCTATATGAGCAAGGAAGTGAGCCACCACAAAATCTAGACACAGCACTATATTGGGCAGTCTTGAATGCAAAGCAGGATATAGTGGATATATACATCTCCAGATGGGGAAAGCCATCGCCAAGCTGGCGAAGAGGGGAGGCAACTTGGTTACATGTTTCAGCCATAGGCGGATGCCCAGTAACCATCAAAATATTTCTTGCCTCGGGATGCGACATCTGGGCGAAGGCAGAAAATGGCTTCACAGCACTGCATTTAGCAGCAAAAAGCGGTTATGATGAAGCCGTGAAGATTCTCCTGCACTCGAATAGCCTGGCTTTGAACGAGAAATGCTCCCAGGAACACAATGATTGGATGTTAAGTATGTCCTCGACCAATTCAACGAGTCCGTTCCCCTTCATAACCAATAATTCAGTGCGGTCAATCACAATGGAAACTACTGAAGGTGATACACCTATCTCACTCGTAATAAAGGGTGGTCAAGGGCAATTCGGGAACCACGCCAAAGTCCAGAATATTTTATGGAACGAACTATGATCAGCCATGGAGAGTGTTCTCCTGCATCCCCATAGCGACAAGAATGAGGAGTTGACGCTCAAAGGACTAGAGTTGGTGGCTCAATTCGAGAAGCGTGGACAAGACAAATCGTTGCTGGAGATGCTGAAGCTGAAGGCAGGCAGTTATGACCCCGCCGGTCGGATGGCATGGACGTCACTGCACTGGGCGGTTCAAAACAGGCTACCTGTCGTTGTCTGGTGGCTACTGTCGAACGGTGACCACTTGAGAAGTCAAGAAATCCAGTTTGGAATAAGCATTGCAACAGAGATAGTAAAGCAGTCTGGCCAGGAGAACGATATACGGTTAATAATTTAACTCCTTCATGCGCCACCTCCTATCCTAGAAAGATCTTTCCTGCGTGGCGATGATGAGCTTCCCCAACTTCAACGACTGTTTCCCATGGAAAGCAAATTGCAAGGTACCATCATTGACTTCTACCAGCACGATCAGGAAACCAATTCGATTGTAGCCAAAACACACTGCAAGATATTATCCATGACAAAGGGCCACGACTTATCATGCGCGAAGTCAGGAATTCAGACATACGTGAGTTGAGCGTCCTCAAACGTCAATTGAAAAACCATACTTCTGCCCCAACAGAAACTGCAATACCGAAGGAGACACCGACGCAGATCAACACACAATTCCAAAAGGACCTGCCAACTCAGCCCGACAAAACTCCTCCTCAGAGGTCCCGCAAAGAGAAAGACACCGGGGACATTCTTTTTCGTTGGCTACACGTTCCTGTTAATGATGTATGTATAAGCCACCCTCTGCTCCAGACATCATTATACTGATACTCAAGAATCAGATGTTTGTTATTGAGGTATGAATACTGTACAGATCAAGACCCCCAGTACCAGCAGGATGCTTACAAGATTTATTAGGAACTCATGACACGAATTTCGATAGAAGCAGATAGAAAAAGCTGGCATCACCGTCCCTGGGCTGATTTCGTCCGTAGGAGCTGGACTCAAATTCCGGCAGGTGGGCAAAAGATGTATATGAAGCCACAATACCTTGTTAGTTTCCCATGAATTCACTTTTACATACGGTGACTGAACTAAAGCTCCAACTGTAGCCAAGAGAAACAACAGATAGGCGGGAAAGGGCTATTAAGAACGTGGGCGACACTATGCCAACCGACGGCACTCGGGATAAAAGACAAGCAAACCGCGAAGTTTCAAATAACCCCGAACACAAACCAAGAGCCGAGCCCGTTATTGAAGCAGGAAAAATCCAATCTCCTGCTCCAGATAAGAAGGGGAAAGGAGTTACACTTTACATCAGTGGCAGTCTAATGAGGGCCAAATTCTCTAATTAACGGAAGCAGATGCCATACATTTCATGGGCCCTCAGGACCCCCCGGTCCAAGTACTTCGATAGGGACGGGCCATCTTTGAATCGGGAAAAGACTGGGCAGGGGGAGCGACGGCGTGTTGAAGAGCGACATATTTCCCAGATGTCATCGCATGAGGCTTCAAACGCAGAGAATGCTTCGCTCCAGTCTTCGGAAGACATCAATAGACGCCAAGATGGGAGAATACTTCACACATCAATGACACTGGATCAGTATTACTATCCTTCTCTGGAGGATAATGATGACCGAGATTATGACCAGGTTGTCTCACGGTACCTCGAATATGGACCCGGTTCAATCAGTTGCGAGTCAAATCATGTTCAAGAGCATATCCCAATCCAGATGTTGATGATTGACCAGTTGTGGCTTTGGATTGATAGTATGTTCTTCTTCACTAATAAGTGGTCGAATTATTCTAATGATGAATCAAAGAGGCCATCGTCACGAGTATAACGAAACCGAGCAATCAGCCTAGCAATAAGATTGATAACGACAACGATGTGCTCCAGGAGATTCTTGTGAAGCTGATAGATGGCGACACCAAAGGTCAAGCTCGGCCGACATCTGTGGAGTCGATGTTAGAGTTGCTGGTTAAGACTACCACTGGCTTTTTAATCGACAAAAAGGTCTCCCTGAGTCGCAATAGAAAGCGGTCAGCTCTGGAAATATTCCAAGAATCAATCCGAGAAGTGGTAAGCAAGGACATCGTACCTAAAATGTTTCACATCACTGAATCACTATCAGGTAAACGCAGAAGCCAAGTTGTTCAACGATTTTGAGATATATTTACGGAATGATCAACCAGCAAAACTACCATCCGATGCGCGTAAAGGGAAGAACACACAGACTGAAAATCCATTTCATGATATCACTTCCGAAATCAAGCTCTTACGCGAGATCAAAGACATTGCAGATGAATTGTACATTCTCAAAAGTCTAGTTGAAGATCAGTCAAAAGTCTGGGATCAAGCCTCCAAAGGGGCAATTGCAAGCCACAGGCCCAAGATCCTGAGGGAGGAAATTAAGGAAATGATGAAACAAGCGGTTGGCGTACAAGATTCCCTCCAGATTTTATTAGACTTGAAACAGAAACAGGCCAATATCTCTCAGGCACAAGAAGCAGGCGAACAGACTAGGCACTCATCGAAGCGAAATGACACCATCATGGTCTTTACTATAGTCAGAATCATCTTTGTAAGTCAATTCCACGTACTCACCGGGAGTATCATTCTGACCATCATGACGAAGACTCCGATGTCTTTTCTGACCGGTTTATTTGCACTTAATGTCACTGATTTCCCACACAAATCTGGTACAGTGACCTATGAAGGACGGTGGATATTTCCGATTATCTGTGGGTTGCACTTTTTTTCTTCATATATACACCTAAACCTGAAATGTTGACCAAATCATAGTCGTGATATCTTTGGTCGTATCGGCCATTTTCATCAGCTTTGCTTTCAATGCCAGCTGGCTCATAGACGTTTCTAAATGGAAACTATCTAAGCAAGAGGATCAAGAGGCTGCATCTCCGTTTCAGTTACTATCACGACCCCCCTTTAAACCATCAGGAATCACCAGTACTTCATCATTTGCAACAGACCTTACTACTGCAAATATGATCGAGAGAAGGGCTGAGCTCGGAGTTCAGAGATCTCCACTGCACCGTCGATCGCATAACAAGCATGCTCCTGATTTGGAATGGAATGGCGATGATAATTGGAGGGCTACTACCTGGAATGACAAATGATTTTGTGACATGAGAGGCTGTTGGTAATAACACGGATTTGTTCGATGAGATGGCCATACTCTCGGTAGGCTAGCGAATCCCACCCAGGCTATACTAGACACACGGATTATCGGCCAAGAATTAATTAATATACCGGTAGATGCTCTGATTCCCAGTAATGTAGCCTCCGTCGGAGGTCCGTGCTCCTGCCCGCATGGTGTCGCTGTGAGGAGTCCGGGATCGGCCGGCTTCGGCTTCGGCTTCGGACATGCATGACGGAGGCGCGAAGGATAAACATGGCGGGGCAAATGGAAATGGTGGCATCTTCCATCTCACGCTGCTCTGATTATTTTTCCTGTCAGCATCTCCTCACTCCCCATTGATCAGCATGTCTATCTTTTCCCTGGACGGCAAAACCGCCCTTGTCACCGGCGGCACGCGAGGCATTGGCCAGGCCATCGTGCTGGGTCTCGCCGAGCACGGCGCGGATATCATCCTCTGCACGCGCACAGCCAAGCCGTTTGAGACCCAGGCTGCCGTGGAAAAGCTCGGTCGGCGCTGCGAACTCATCGAGTGCGATCTGTCCGATCGCGCCCAGGTCGAGACACTCATTTCTCGCGTCATCGCCAATCATTCAGTTGATATCCTCGTCAATGCGGCTGGGATCCAGCACCGACAGTCAGCAGAAGATTACGACCTAAAAGCCTATGATTCACTTATCCAAACCAACCTCACAGCCCCATTCATCCTCTGTCGCGATCTAGCCCGCCATTGGCTGTCTATCGGCCAGAAGGGGAAGATTATCAATGTTGCCAGTCTCGCGAGTTTCCAGGGTGGTTTCAACATGGCGGGATATGCGGGAAGCAAGGGGGGTGTCCTGCAGATGACGAAGGCTTTCAGTAATGAGTGGGTGGGCAAGGGAATCAACGTAAATGCCATTGCACCCGGGTAGGTCTCGTACATTGATTGTCATATGTATAGTACCTAATCTTGACTATAGATACATCGCGACCGACATGAACTTGGACACCCGCACAGATCCCTCACGGGCGGACTATTTCCGCTCCATCACGGAGCGGATTCCTGCTGGTAGATGGGGCTCTCCAGAGGATATGGAAGGTGCAGCCATCTTTCTGGCCAGTCCGGCGAGCAATTACATCAGTGGAGAGACCATCACAGTAGATGGTGGTTGGATGGGGCGGTGATAGCCCTACATCCACGGGTTTGAAGTATATACAAGCCACGCCTGTTCATCCAAATAGCCAAATAATACACCCAACTCAATTAGTACATAGTGGCCCGAGGGGGTTAGTAACACCCGTTGTGGTGAGGTTGTTGTTACGGGTCCAGGCAGGAAGCCCCTGGCCCTAGGGAATGGCTCGGCTAACACCTCGCTCCGACATTGCTCCTCGTACGAAAGAGCGGTGAACCGACGGATAAAAGGCCACCTCCTCAACAATATGAAGATTCCTTCTTCAACGATTCCTCCTTGTTTACAGGCACTTCTGTCGATTGTACGAATCCAGAGGTTCCTGTTACGGGTCCAGGCAGGAAGCCCCTGGCCCTAGGGAATGGCTCGGCTAACACCTCGCTCCGACATTACTCCTCGTATGAAAGAGCAGTAAACTAACAGATAAAAGACTATCTTTTTAATAATATAAAGATTTCTTCTTTAATAATTTTTTTTTATTTACAGATACTTTTATTAATTATATAAATCTAGAGATTTTTTTTATATTAGAAATTATTTTTTCTACTAAACTCTTACAGAGATATCCTTAGAGAGAGAAGTAATAATTAAGATAAAAAATTATAAATATATATAAAAACTGATAAATTAGATAATAAATTTATAGATTTAATTTTATAAATTTTATATAATCTAATCAGTTCCTGCTGCAGTACTACTAACCCCAGTCTATTATTTATAATACCCGGATTTTACTCTATTTAATAGAGAAAATCTATATAAATATTATTTTTTTTTATTAATTTTTAAATAAAGTTTCTAATTAAAAAAAATATTTTTTTTAAAAGATATAAAAGTTTTATATATTTATAATAAATTTAAAAAAAAAGCTAGTTAATATCTTCTTTTTTAGATTATTATATAATAAAAAAATAACTAATTTTTAATTTTTTTTAAATTTTATAACCAGCTGGATCTTATATATCCTGATTTTAATTAGAAAAAAAAAACTTTTATATAAATTAATATAAAAAAATAAAAAAAAAAACTTTTTATAAATTCTTAAATAAATTTAATTAGATTTTTATAGATATAGATAGTATATTATAAAATAATAATTAAAAAAAAATACTAATTAAAACAGTAATAAACCTGAATTTATTTAAAATAATATTAGAAGTATCCTATATTTAATTATATAAAAAATACTGTAAATAATTTTTAGAAATTAAATATAATATTTTATTTAAATTAAAAAAAAAATAAATTATATAATAATAGTTTCTATTCTATTTCTAAATAAGAATAAAAAGAATCCTAATAATATAAATTAGAAAATAACTACTAATTAGATAATAATATTCCAGATTCAGATAGTAGTTCTTTATATAAAAATAAAAAATATTAGAAGAAAAAAAAGAATAAAATAATTTTTTTTTAATAAATTATAAATATATAAATAAAAAGATACTTATATATATTATAAAAAAAACAGATATTTTATCTAGAATTATATTCTATTTCTAATAATTAAGTCTTATATAATTACAGCAGTAACTACTAGAACTAAAGAAAATAATAACTATAAAACTAATATTATAAATAAATCTAGAATAAAATCAGAAAACTAGATATTTTTATATAAAAATATATATAAAAGCTTCAGATAATTAATAAATATTTATTTAATTTTTAGTAAAATTTTAAAAACTTATATATAAACTTCTGATTTTTTATAATTAATTTATTATTTAATTATTCTATTTTAGTATAAATATTTATTAATAGTAGCTGTATAATCTATAGTATAATTAATAAATATTTTATATAATAATACTAATTCTAGAAGATATTTATACTATTAAAACTAGTAAAAACAGTAACTGGAGAAGAAATATAAATTATTTATATTATATAAGTAAAACTTAATATAAAAATATATTCAGAAGAACAGATATTTTTTTATATTTTTAAAAATTATTTAGATTATAATCTGATTCTAAGACTCCTCTAGCTTTATTATAATAATACTTACTTTAAATTAAAGTAAAAAAAATTATATTTTTATATAATAAGAGCTAAAATAAAAAATAAAAAAAAATAGATTTTTCTAAATCTAAATATTATAAATATTTTAATAGTTATAATAAAAGTCTATATTTATTATATAAAAAAGAAGAATAATATATAGATTTTTACTGCTATTATAAATAATATTTAAAAAATTTTAATATTAAAAAAAAAATTAATTTTTATATAAAACTACTAGAACAGTACTAGAATTTCTTATATTTATTTAAATAAAATTAAATAGAGAAGCTGTCTTCTTACTAAAAAATAAAAATAAATTATAAAATTAAGTTTATATAATAAAATAGATAAGAATTATCTATTTTCTAGAAATCTCTATATAATATAATCCAAAAAAAACTAATTATATTATAAAAAACTCTTACAGATCTATTTAATAAAAATTTTATTTAAATAAATTATTTCTTAGTAATTACTCTTATTTTTTCTATATAAAAATCAGAAGAAGAATTATAATTTTATATTAATTATTAAATTTTAAATATAATTCTAAAAAAAAATAAATATTTTTTTTCTTTAATCTAGAAAACTTTTATATAAATTAATAAAATAAAATAATTTACTAAACTTAATATATCAGCTGTTTTTTATAAGATTCAGATTATAAAAAAATAAGAATAAATAATAATTTTTTATATAAAATATAGATTCTATAAATAGCTAGTAATTTTTTTTAATTTAATAAATACTCTAAGTATCTTCTAGAAATATATTAATTAGATTTTATAAGAATATTTTAATAAATTCTGCTTTATTTATATTAATAATATTTTTATTTTTATTAATAGTTTTATTATATAATATAGAAAATATATATAAAAAATATTTATTAAATTATAAGAAATAGATCTATATTTTAATATATTAAAATATAAGTTTAAATATTAAAAAATAAAATATCTAGAATATATTATATAAATAAATAAAAAAATAATAATAGATTCTGAAAAGATTTAAATAATTTAAAAATAAAAGACTTTATAAATAATAAAAAAAATATAAGAATTTTTAAATTTTATTAATTTTTATTAAAAGTTTATCTGAAACTTCTCTAATATTATATAACTATTTATCTAGTTAATTAAAAAAAATAAAAAGTTTAATTAAATATAAAACTGTTACAGGATAGAGATAAGCACGTGACAATACTTTCCCGCTAGACTAAAAGATCAATACAAGTTAACTGAGCAACAGTTAACTAGCCGCTACGTCTTATATAGGAGAGAATATCTATCTTATTTATCTGTTAAGCACAGGGTAACCAAGCTCTATATATAAGGGTTTCCAACCCCTAATATATACCCCTGTTTTACCCCCGTTTCTCCCCTTCTATAAGATGTAACCCCTATTAGAGACTAGGGCCGCTCTAATATAAGCTGTACGTGAAGAACCCTGAATTTTACCCTAGTAAAATCTGTAATACTCGACTATCCCGTAATAGCTATATTACTGTTGGGGGGATTTAAATATACGATCTTAGTACTCAGTTAAAATATTATAGGATAGAGATAAGCACGTGATAATACTTTCCCGCTAGACTAAAAGATCAACACAAGTTAACTGAGTAATAGTTAACTAGCCGCCACATCTTATATAGGAGAGAACATCCATCTTATTCATCCGTTAAGCACAGGGTAACCAAGCTCTATATATAAGGGTTTCCAACCCCTAATAAAAACTGCTAGTTAAATTTTAATAAATTAAAAATTTTTTTTATTATAAAACTGGTACTGGTAATATCTAATTTTTTTTATATAATTATAGTAGAAATAGACTTCTCTGAATATATTATTAGAAAAATATTTTTTTAATTTAATAATAAAAAAATATTACAGCTGTATATATACTTTTTAAAAAAAAATTTATTTATTAAATATAATTATAAGATTTATAATAAAAAGCTACTAGTAGTTATATAATATTTTAAAAAATAGAGTATAGAACTATACTCTATATAAAAAAATTTTAAAATTATTATTAATTATAAAAATCTTAAATATTTTTTTAAATCTAGAAGATTTATAGAAAGATATATATAATAATTTTTTTTTAAATTAATATAATTTCTAATTTTAATATTAGAAAGAATAGAATAATAAAAAAATTAATATTTTTTTTTAATATAAATAAGATTTTTTATCTTTAAAAATAAATCTCTAAATTATTAATTATATAATCTAGTTATTTTAATAACTAAAAAATAGCTGTTATACAGCTGTATTTCTGATTATAACTAGAATATATTTAATAATATTTATTAAATACTTTTTAAATATAAGCTATAAAAAAAACAGGAGATAGAATTATATAATAATTAAAATATATAAAAAAAAATCTGAATTTAAAATAAGATCTACCAGGAAGCTATATAATATCTTAAAATAAAAAAATAATAATTTTTTTTATATTTAAATTTTAAAATATTAGTATTAAAATATTATATTAAAAATAAATTTCTATTTTTTTATTAATAGAAATAAATTTTTAATAATACTTTTTTTTATATAAGTATTATTTAAATAATTTATAATTTTTTTATAACTAGCTACTCTGATAAAAAATAAATAATAATATTAGTAATTAAGAAATTCTTCTAGCTAAATCTAGAATAGAATATATAATATTTTATATATAATTATAATATATACAGAAAAATAAAAACTTAAAGAAAATAAAAATAAAATTTATTTAAATCTTTTTTAATTTTAAATTAATTATAGTAAAAAGTCTCTATAGATTTTATTATTAATTTATTTTTATTAAATAATTATATAATAGTACTAGTAATTATAGATAGACTTATAAAAAAAATAATTTTTAAAATAATAGATTTTACTATAGTAGAAAAAATAGTTTAGATTCTAGTATAAATTCTAGTAAAATAATATAAATTTTTAAAAACTATTATATTTAATAAAAAAAAATATAATTTATAAATAAAATATAAGTTATAATCTGCTGACTAGTTTTTATATAAAGATTATTCTTAATAATCTATTATTTATAAACTAATAGTTAAATAAAAAGAGTAAATAATATTTTTAAAATTTATATTTAAATCTATATTTATTATAACTAGTTTAATTAGAAGAAATTTTTTTTTCTTATTAAATTAGTTTTAAATAATTATATAATAATTATTATAGAAATAAGTCTTTTTTTTTAATATATAGATTTTATTTTTTTTTTTTTAATTTTAAAAAAAATTAAAAATCTCTTATAGAATATTTAATAAAAAATTTAATCTAATAAAATAAAATTATTATATAAATTATTTCTAAAATAATAGAGTAGATTTAAATCTTAATTATTTATTTCTAATAATAAACTAAAAAATAAATAAATAAATAATAAAATATAACTGAAACTACAGAATATCTGTATAAATTACTTAAGCCGGAAACTAGACTAGAAAAATATAAAATATATAATTTAAAAACTAATAAACTTATATACTATATAATTTAATATATTTTTTAGAATATATTTTATCTTTTATATAGATCTTCTCTATTTTATAATAATAAATTTTTTTTTTTTATAAATAATAAATAATACTTAATTATCTGTAATTTTAATAAACAGCTAAGAAAAGTAGCTAGTTAAAAATATTATAAATAAATATTATATAAGAAAAGACTGGGACTGGTAGAAAAAATATAAAATTAAATAAATAGATTATATTTATATAATAACTAAATATACTTCAGCTTTAGAAAAAATTATAATATTAGATTACTAATTATAAAAGATTATACTATATTAAGATTTAAAAAAGATTTTTAACTGGAAAGTATAGCTGATTTTTATTATAAACTAATAACTAATTTTTATATAATTATCTAATTAATAAAATCTTAAATAGTATTATAAAGAGAAAAAAATAAAAATAAATTAAAAATAAATTAAACTTCTTCTAATAGACTATAATAAAAATATTTTAATTAGTATAATATTTATTTATATAAAATACAGATATTTTTAAAATATTTAATTATTTATATAACTGGTCTAAAATTAGTAATAAAAGAATTTAAATAATTAATATAATATATAATCTCTCTGGTAGTAATAAAAAAATTATCTATATAATTTTATTAATTTATTTAGATTTATATAATATTAACTTTATATAATAAATCAGAATTTATAATTAATCTATTTAGTTATTACTATAGATTTACTCTAAATATTAAAATAAATAAAAAACTTATAATAAAAAAAATATCAGATTTTTTTTTTTTTAAAATATTAGCTGAGTTATTATATAAAAAAAAAAAAAATTTTTATCTAGATATTAATATAATATATAAAATAGAAATAATAGTTTCTAAATAAAATAAAATAAAATTAAATATATTTATAATCTTTATAATTAATTACTATATATACTATATAATTTAAGAGACTATATATAGTACTGGAGGTACTAGATAAAGAAATAATAATAAATTTATTATTATAATTAAATTAAGCTATAATAAAAAATAATAATAATAATAATAATAGATAAAAATAAAGAAGAAAAAGAGTTTTTAATATAAATAATATTAAGATAAGCTCTATTACTATATATATATAATCCCGGACTACTATAGTATAAATAACTAAGTAGAGATTTATTTTTATACAGCAGTATAATTTATTCTTATAATCAGAGAGAAGAGAAATATTATTACAGATCTAGATAGAAAGTTCCTGATCTTAGAGAATAGCTCGGCTAATATCTTACTCTGATATTATTTTTTGTATAAAAGAGCAGTGAACTAACAGATAAAAGACCATCTTTTTAATAATATAAAGATTCCTTCTTTAACAATTCCTCCTTGTTTACAGGCACTTCTGTTGATTGTATAAATCCAGAGGTCCCCCTTACAGTTCCTCTTACAATATTTAAATAAATAGATATTATTAAAACCAGATTCTAAAATTAAATAAATATTTTATTCTAATTTTAATATATGTACTAGATATCTATTATATAATTTTTCTAATATTATATTATATTTATAGAATATTAATTTTATATAAAATTAATTTAGAATATTATTTTTTTAATAATTATTATAAATAAATTATTATTCCTGATTATAAATTATATAATTATATTAAAATTATTAATCTAAGTTATAAATTAAATATTATTATAACTAGTTTTTAATTCTATAAGATTAAAACTAATAAATACAGATTTTATTAGTTAATAATAATTTAAAATTAGATATTTATATCTAATCAGATTAGATTCAATAATAGAAAACTATAATAATAAGACTACTATAATTATAATAAAATTATATAGTAATAGTATTGAATACTTTTTCAGATTAGTTAAAAACTATAAATAATAGTTTACTGTCTTCTCTGACACTATAGTACCAGTTATAAAAGCCTAACCGCCAACCCCCCTGGGCCACTATGTACTCATATTTACATCGTAGCCAAATAAATCAATCCGTCAACCCCAACACCCAGAACACCTCATCCCGAATGACCTCCGGCGCAACATACTGCAGATTATGCGTCTTCGCCTTGCCCTGGGCATAAACAAAGCGACTCTGACTCGACATCCCCAAATGCCCTCGCTGACCCTTCTCATCCACAGCACTCATATCCAACAACCTCACCCTAAGCCGCTCTCTCGCCTCCTCCGTCCCCGTCCCATGCTTCACCGCGTAATCATAAATCTTCCCAAAATCGATCGACTCGTTCGCAAAAATCACACTCAAGCGATTATCCCCCATGACCTGAGCCCCCTCGGGCAACTCCCGATTCACCAGCTCGGTACTCTCCAGAATCGAATCCAGCTCAACCTTGGTCGTAGGCATATTGTGTTCCTCGTCTGCGTTGATCTCCGCGTATTCCTCCGGTGACATAACATGATTTTCCTCCAACCCAACAATCGCCTGATACGTCGAATCCCCAAGCAACGTGTCCCAATCCGGGGGTAACGGGGTCCTCATCCGAGGAGAATCAACAATCACCATCCCGGCTACCTCTTCCCTGTGCTGGCGCAGGAATTCCCGCACAAGCACGCCCCCATAGGAATGGCCCACGAGAACATAGGGTGGTTCTATTCCCGCCATGTAGAGTAACTGGTGGAGGTCTTCGACGCGATTCTGCGCAGTTAGTTCTTTAGACGGTGATGGTTCGCTCCGTCCGTATCCTGCGCGGTCATAGGTGTAGACACGCGCACGTTCGGATATCAGTCGGCTGACGGCGACCCATTCGAGATGTCCACTGCTCAGCCCGGCCTCGATGATTACGGCGGGTTGGCGGCGCCCGTTGATGGTTTCGCGGTAGGGTCCGGCGCCGGTTAGGTATAGCGAGTGGGTGCCTATGGAGAAGAGACCTTTGCGGGTGCCTGTGTCCCAGGTGGAGAGTTGAGGGGACATATTGGTGTGGGGATGTGTAGGTGTGTTGGGGTGGAGAGGAAAGCGGTAGTTGTAATGATTGTGTTCTACTGGGGTGTTAGAAGTGCGATATCGGGTATTTATTTGGGGAAATTAGGCGGGGTAGATCCAGGTATCTTATGATATTCGTTGTATCGTGATGCCGGACTCCGATGCTTTACTCCGAGATTGCGTCTAGTGGTGCATGAATAGATATACTAAAGTCTGACATGTGAGTCATAAAATTGCAATTGAATGGAGTCTACTCGTTTTGCTAAGTTGATAATATTGCTAAGAGGTATCTATCTATGAATAAACATTGTTGCCTGGTTGAGTCGTTTGCCCAGGTCGCGCCTCGGCCCATTACTTTGTCATCTTCGCATCTACGTAGACTCGCCGTTCTTTATTTCTTTTATTTAAGACTGTTCCTTTAATCAACTGAAGAAAACCCCTTCTTGGATATTAAACCCTGTACTAGCAAATAAATCAGCCCAGCTGCCATCGTCCCCGAAGAGAAGATCTGGAACGTCTTGTGTTTGATCACACAAGTCCAGGCCAGATAATATACTAGACTCCCGCCCTTCGACCCGACTGTCTGGGACAGAGACTTGGCCGTCTTTCCCGTGGCACTGATTATCAGTTTCATTGTATACTAGTGGGCGCGACTGATGGTTTCGTGGGCTTGAATAGTCGCGCAGAGCCTTTTCCAGGAATCGTGCCTGTAGAGTACAGCTAGACCCCGGGGGCGCACACTGGCTAACAAAAGCCTTGGTTGCATCGCTTATTGCTTGAATGGTAGGGGTCTCAATTTCACGAACGATGGTAGATGGTGCGGAGAGCAGAATCTGAATCCATACCTCAGTCGGGTTCAATGAATGCGAGAAAGCGGAACTACCCACCTTAATAAGGAAAATGGCAGCATAGGCTGTCATGACATGAACGGAGTCCTGGGCAAGATACAGGAAGTGGAAATACTTTGTGACAAGCTCCAACATTGCCATGGAATTTTGATAGCTGACCCAGAAGGGCATTATGTCGCCCACACCATCCATGTCCGGGATGTTGGTATCCTGCAGGGGAAGGGAAAAGAGCTGCAACTGCAGATGTGCCCCGTAAAACTGGACAAGGAATACGTGACAGTTTCCTGGGCGTTCTCCCGTTAGAAAAGTGGTTTTTTTCTCGTAGCTTAGTATGGACATACCTGGGCCGACTGCCCCGAGCCATTTCTTCCGCCAACCTTCAATACGATTCTGAAGTATGGTCAGGAGTCGATTAAGCCGCGGGAGAGGAGACTTTCGGTGCGGGGTCAGAAGATCGAACGCGTCTCCTGTCAGAAGTCTAAGAGCCACGAAGCTGCACAGGAGGTGATCGTTGCTGTTGGCCATGGATTCCTCTCCCCAGGACTCGACTGACTCGATAAACTCGTTCCGTTCGATCATCCATGGCTTTCCGGTCTGCAGAGTAAGACTGATTGGAGTGAGTGAGAAGCCATGAAAGAACCAGGCATGATTAGTTTATCCTACCTGCGATCGTACACAAAAAGAACAAGAAACGTCCGCTCAACATTTCTTATTTCCCTCCACTCCGGATCCGGCAATCCCCCATGATCTCTCGCGGACTTCCGCAGCTTATGCCAGCCCAAATCCATTCCGATCCGAATCGCGAGTCCTATTGAGGTCCACGCCCGAGTATCATTCGGTTCCTTCCAGTATGTGAGAATCATGATCGCCTGGACAATTTCGGTGGACTTTTCGCCTCGTCTGAAGCACTCGGCATAGAGCTTTTCGGCATGGTCATGGAGCACAGGGTAAAGTTCTGATCGGAAATATTTGGATGCCGCGGAGAGGATGGTGGTGAAAAGGAAGGACGACTTCTCTCGTGCGTATGGGAAGGTATGGAGTAGAGGATCCAGTTGGCTGATGTATGGGTTTAGCTTTTCCATGAAACTGGTTATGTTAGCTGAAGCCCTGCACACTTGTGCGTCTTACCATCGTTTGGTACCGTACTATTCAAACAGACCCATAGCAACCTGCTGATTTATCAACCCCAGTAGAATCGGATCATCAGGAGGAACTGATCTCGATGTAGCAACGCCATCAATATTCCCACCATGGTCGGTGCTCAAGATATTCTGAAGGCTGAACTTCCCCCTCATAGCCTGGTGGCTCAACAAGCTGTCAGGCTGGAGTCCTTCCGAATCTGCCCAGAAATCGGAGACGCGATCTCTTCTAGGGCTAGATCTTGCCGCGGTAGACATGTCACCTCGGCCTTTCCTTGATATGGATGAGCCGGATTTATGCGATAGTCTGATCGGTATTATCAGTAAAAAGGGGTGTCTTTAGGTTTGGCTCCCCTCCTACCGCGTTCCCGGCTTGCGACCCCGGCGATGCTCTCGGAAGGTACAATCAAGGGATTTTCGAACACAGCGGTTGCATTCCATGGCATGCGTTGCTATCACACACTTCATCTTCACTTTGCGGCAGGGGAGGCAAGCGTTAATGCTGAGAGGTCCGAGATAAGCCATACGTACGCCATTCGGGAAAATTGGCGGGTACGTTCTCACCTGGCCTTTGGGGGACTGGCATCGCCATGGCGCCCTTCAATTGCATTTGAGGATGCCATCATTTGCTGTTTATGAGCACATGTGAACGAAAAATATCCTGTGAGTCCGTGCGAATGGACACATGGGACTTTTATGAAACTAGGGGCGTCTTCATAAAAATGGGTTGTGGCTGTAAGTAAAACTCTGCCTGAGGCAGTGATAATCCCTCAATACCCTAACGCACTCCCCTCAACAACATCAATTGTCTAACAATTACCTCTGCATTTCCTCTGTCCACGACCAAATATCCATCAATACATCGAAATATGTCGACTTCAATCTCGAAACCTCTGAATATGAAGCAAACGTCCCCAGAACCAACTCCCACCCTCTTATCTCCGGACACGGGAAGACACGGGAAGACTCTCAAGTGCGTCGTCAGAACGCATCCCTCCCGCTGATAAGAGCATTCCCCGCACCGGCGACTTGGCTGCGAGCCCACTATCTAGAACGCCGGTGGAGTGGATTGAACCAGGTCACCGGATGGTTTCCAAGAAAATACCAGTTTTTGGTCGTATCTCATAAGCTAAACATCCCCAGAGCACACCCAGCTCTATCTTCCAACACAACAAGATCCCTACCCCGTTCCCATCGCCTCTTCCGACCGTAACCGAAGACCAATCCGCAATCCGCCACACCCCGACGATGACAGCCCCAAGGGCCAAGACGGCCCATGTCAACATGATGACCGATACGATAATCGCAAGCATGCCCCTCGATGGATTGCGCATGGTGGTGCGTGGGATGCTGGCAAGCCAACCGAGTTTCACCTCCACATTCGAGGAACGCACACGAAATTACATTTCAGACACGGCCTCGCGATACTCGAATGCGGTTATTTTTGAGCAAGGGGCGGATAATGCCGTCCAAGTCACACCTTCCTTCGAGATTATGCGACGCCGGATTCGCTGTATGATTGGGTGCGGGATGTGCTTTCAAGCTCCATCTCTTTTGCAAAACATCGTCGATCAAGTCGCTCCGATCACACTGAAATCGGAACCAAGTGATACGAATCAGGAGGCTGTTTTAGAAAATATTGCCTCTGTCGATGGGGATATTGTTCAGACCATCACAGCGGTTCAAAAAACCCTTTTCGTGGAATCGGGAGTAAGAGAACTCTCCGCAGAAGAAACGGCTCCGCTGGATGCGCTCCTACATTCATTGCTGGCTTGTCGCGATGCTTGGGTCGGTAAAGGACAGACATTTGTACTTGAGCGCGGTCTGGATGCGATTATCGACCTTCTTCACCCTACACTACCCGATTATCACTCCTCCACGATCACCAAATGCCCATCTTCCGAATCCCCTCATCCAATGGCGGAGACTTTCCAGCTAGATAGCACACTCCGACTACCTCGCATTTTCACCGGCCTTTGGCAATTATCCAGTCCGGCCTGGGGCTTTGCATCCAGGCCAAAGATAATGGAACAGTTTTCCAAGTATGTGAGCAGTGGGTTCACGGCCTTTGATATGGCGGATCATTATGGCGATGCGGAAATCATTTTCGTAAGTTTTCTGCGTCTGATCAATGGTTTAAAAGTCTTATGTTTTAGGGTAAATATCGATCATCGAGTGGTTACTCGGACTCAATGTTCGCGGCGACGAAATACTGCGTCTTCCACCCGATGACTGTTTCGTCTGCTGCGGTTCGCGCTAATGTCAGTGAGCGGTGTCATAGACTGCGGACCGATAAGTTGGACTTATTGCAGTTTCACTGGCAATTCGTGAGCTTCGACTTTCCTATCCTCTTTCTGAGCCATAGCTGATGATTGTTCAACAGTACGACGACCCGCAATACCTCGACGCCCTCAGATACCTTCAAGAGGACGAACGAGTGAAGTCCCTCGGTCTGTGTAACTTCGACACGGAACACATGCAGCGAGTGGTCGATAGTGGTGTCAATATCGTCACAAACCAGGTTCAGGTATGTTGCCACATCTAGATTGCATATTTATATCTGACTTTTAATAAATGTATAGTTCTCCCTCATTGATTCCCGACCGACCATGAAGATGGCCAAATTCTGTGCACAGCATAACATCAAGCTCCTAACATATGGGACATTGGTTTGTAACCCTCTTTTACACGACCCCCATAACTCTCATTAATCTCCCAATATCATGCTAATTCAATCGATGAACCAGTGCGGCGGCCTCCTAGCCGAAAAATGGATCGACCAAGACCCCCCAGACCTCTACAGCGAGACGATGACGCCTAGTCAACGCAAGGTACGCATCTCCACCCAACACCATATCACAACATACACTAATGCAAAGCCCCCAGTACTACGCCATGATCCGCAGCTGGGGCACCTGGGACCTCTTCCAAGAACTCCTCCGCACGTTACGCTCCATCGCGCAAAAGCACTGCGTCACTGTCTCTAATGTTGCAACGCGATGGGTTCTGGATTTCCCATGTGTGGGCGCAGTTATTGTCGGAGCACGCATGGGAGTCAGCGAACAGTCACAGGAGAATTTGGCTAGTCTGGGGTGGTCTTTGGATGCGGAGGATCAGGGAATGATCGAGGGCGTTTTGGAACGGAGTCGCAGGACGGAGATGTTAGAGAGTATGGGGGATTGTGGGGGGGAATATCGTTGAATTTAGGTGTATCAATATAAAATTTCCAGCTTGAGAAAAATAACCCATTGGTTCTATTTACTTCGTGGGACTTTTTTTTTTTGGAAATAGAAGATCGAATAGAATGTTTGGAGAAATATATATAGTGGATAGCATACCTTCTTCTCATGTCCACCAAATTATTTCCCTGATAGTGGACTAAATCATTTTAAATGTATAAATGTGCTATTAATTATCAGAATATCATTAAAAAACATATTGCAACAAGAATTAAAAGCTACCTCTAATTTCAAAGCATATATTAACTATCCATGTTACCCTGACCGCATGTCTTTCCCTCGGGTAGCGATCCGGTATACTCAAGCTTATGAAACCATCTGATTAAGGGTTATCATCCAATAGGCCGGATAGTGTAGTTGGTTCATCACGTATCGTTAACACCGATAAGGTCCTGGGATCGAGCCCCAGTCTGGTCATCTTTTTTGCCGTTTTGCCATTTTGAATTCGTTCCGCATTGTTTTTCTTGAACGCCGCTTCTGCAATTGTATTTTTTTTATCACAACAACAATCACACACAACCATGAATTCACTCAAAACATTAGTATTATCATTCAATAACATTCTTAAGCAATTAGACGGTTATTTAAACCGAACTGGCGAATCGTTTCCACCAAGCCTGACCCAGTTCTTTCTCATATTCTCCGGTCGACTTTTCGCGTTCGATAGCGTCGAACTCGGACTGGAAGTCAATTTCCTTCAACGGGATCACCTTTGACTTTAGCCAAAATTTGAAGAAAATATACAACACTGGAGGGCTATTAGTGACTAAATCTGCAATTCCTATCTGGATTGGATATACCTGCAAAAATCCCAATATTAAGATAGGAAGTAAGGAATCCAGATGCAGTAAAATTGCCCTTGACAAAAATATCGAATCCTATAATGGCTCAGCAATCGATCATGACGATAAATGTTGTTAACCGTACCAGAAAAAATAAGAACCATGGAGACCATGAACAGAGTAACCCACGAGGCATAAGGCTGCCAAGGGCTGCGATACGGCAATCCTACTGACTTTAGCACTAGAAACAAACTGCATGTCCGATTTTGAAGAATCTTACTATCCCTAGAAAGACCCTGCGCTTTCAATCCCGCAAAGAAACGCAAAACAGTAACTTCGAGGACGACCCAACTAATTAGAGATGCGACTGTGGTGATATTCGCGAACCAATCAAAGACGGTCGAGGAACTGTTGCCTAGAGTCAAGTATCCCAGTGGCAGCAGCACACAGGATAGACCCACGGCGTAGTATGGGGTGCCGAATCGGTTGCATTTTTGGAACAGCTTGGGGGCGTGGTTATCGCGACTGAGACCGTATAGGGTGCGGGAGGAGATGAAAATGCAGCTTGAGGCGGCGCTGATGGCGGATGTACAGACGACTGCGTTGATGATGTGTGGAAGCACGGAGATGCCGGAGCGCTCGAAGACGATGACGAAGGGTGATTGCTGGGAGGTGCCGGTTGAGATGGTTAGGTCGGGGTCGTTGTATGGCCTATAGACAATGGAATTAGACTTTGGGATGTTGTCATGGTAGGGAGGACTTACACGATCAATCCGACGATGAAAATACTCAAAACATAGAATATGAAGATTCGGGCAAATGTCTTCTTGGTCGCATCAGGAATGACCTTTCTGGGGTTATTCGTCTCTGAGCCCGCCATAGCGACGATCTGGATATTGCCGTAGCTGAAGCCTGCAGTCAGCAAGACTTTCCAGAAAGCCAAGAATCTTCCAGTTGCTCCTGTGTCGATGTATTCGTTAAATGCGCCCGGGTGCTTCCAATAGTGGAACCCAAGATACTGATGGTTAGGGCCGCCTCCTGCATCGATGACAATACCCCCGATGATAAGGCCGATTATGAGCATGATCTTGAGTGACGAGAATATCACTTCCGACTAAAGGCTGATTAGTATGAAAAAAATATGCTATTGTGGGGGTATTGGTAATAGATAATTTCTACACACCTCGCCATACAGTCGGACACCACAGAAGTTAACCACGGCGATGGAAAGCCCAAAGACGGTGATCCAAACCGCTGGGCTTACGGTCGTATTCCAAAACTGAATGACAGTCGCAGCGGCTGTGACCTCCGTGGACGCAGCGATGGCCACCGTATACCCTACGCTGGTCAGTTATCATGTCCCCCGAGAGTGAAGCGTACGCACAGAAGTTCCAGCCTGTTGCTGCGCCTAGTGCTGGCTCAACGAACTTGGTTGCATGCCGGATGAAGCCACCCGTGGAAGGCATGAAGGAAGTAATTTCGCCCGCTGAGTATGAGACCCCGGCAGTCACGAAGCCCATGACAATGTAGGCTAGGAATGCCCCTGCCGGGTCTGCAATGGCAATGGCTTCGCCGGAACTCAGGAACAACCCGGTGCCCTAATTACATAGTGAGGATATTGTCACTAGTACTTACACTGGTCTTAAGCAGAATACTTACAATCATACCAGCAATCGCGATCATGTTGATATGCCGCGACTCGAGATCCCTCCTGATCCCCTCGCTCTCTGGCAGGGAGGAGACCTGAGCCGGGCACACCTCGACATCGGTGATTGGGTCAACATCGAAGTTGCTCTTCTCACCTTTCAGCAAATGTGCCATGGTGGTGGTGGTGTGGATGGTGGTGAGAAATCCGTCCCTTGCCGATGGCACCCTGCATGATAATAACCGGGGTTTCTCAGCTTCACTGACATGCAGCAGACCCCCAGACTCCAGATTTGTTATCTCTGTGGCTCCACCTGCTGCAGGGCAAGAGATATGAGAGGCTGTGATGACCTGTCGATAAGCCGCCTGCGGGGAATTTGAGACGCCGGTGCGTCCGGAATTCGCCGGTCAAGTTGCCAATGCGGGCGTGACACTCCTCCGCATTCCACGAGACTCTGGGATATATTCGCACCTTCTCCTTTTTACATCAATACATCTTTCAGAAAGCTATTCGGTACTCAATATGCCAAACGATGAATCCTTCGAACTATACGATCTCCGCGTCGAAGTTGTTTGCCCGCCTGGGCAACGGATCATGTGCGGGGCAAAAGAAGGCGATTATTTCACCCTCAAAGGAGAAATGATGTATCTGCCACCGGGTCAAGGAATAAGCATCTACAGTCTGGGTATGTGAATGAGACTCTGGTGTTGGGTTTCAGTGTGGAAACTGACTGTTTGTCTCTTGGGCCGATCGCAGCTTCCGTCCTGCCTCTTTTAGCTTGCAAGCAACGAATGACCCACGAGCATGACTGGATGACCACGGATGCTGTCATTGCCTGTCCAGATCCACATTGTCCGTCGCAACTGAAGATCATTCAAACGGGAATCACGACGTTCAATCATTCCGAGACGACGGCGGTTCCGTTGGGTAAGACTTAGGGTTTTGGTGGCGGTCACGGTCACGGTCACGGTCGCACATGGCTCGGTTTCTCGGCATTAAGATACCAGGATGAAGGGGGGTTGTGCTACTAGAGAAAATATAACATTGATTGCATAGTTTTTTGAGTCGCATGGAGGCATATCATAATGGCATGGGATGACGTCATATATACACGGTTCGGTCGCATTTTGGCCTACCATAATGAAAGGGGCCAGGAAAGGCTTCAAAGTGGTCATTATCGGCACATAATGGTCATGAAGTAGACGGCACGTGTTGATTAGATTGTTGGAGTCGTACCAAGGACAAGATAGACACAATGGTGGGTCGGCCAAACTGATGCCAAGTTCTGTCAAAAGCTTGTTTGGAGCCGCGCTTTGCTCTGATGCACGTCGGGGCTATGGGCGAGAAGCTTAAGGAAGCAAATAAAACCACATGGTTGGCTAATCATACCCCTGAAAAGAGTCAGATTCACGGAAGCACTCCCTATGGATTGACCTTGTCCTTTAAAAACATACCGTACCCCCGAGACTCAAATCCGATATTGCCGAATCCGAGCATTCCACCCCGAAGGTCCAATCGCGGTGGCAAGCGTGCCCCGCACTGCTGCGGGGTCAGACCACGCCATTCTTTCCCTCTCTTTCCGCAGAAAAATGACTAGAGCTGCATCACCCCTGGAAGTGCAGCTGGAGATCAAAAAATGTCCGCATCAACCACACCAGCTGACAAGCCCTCCGCTGATGGGCTCAATCGCAATTACAGCTGGTATGAACCCAGTCTGACTCAGATCCAGGAGCCAGCCCGGACTATATTGGAAAAATACAGCCACTTACCGGAGGGCGAAATCATCGAGCATGTCAAGCAGGTGGTAAGCATACCCGGTACCTATCGATCGATAAACTTTCGTACTGACGCCTGAGCAGAGAGATAGCGCATTTGCTGTGGTAAGCTTATCCTGGATTTGTACCTCTTCAACCCGCAGTTGCTTATACCCAAAACAGTTTCCATACCCATGTATCGGATCCTTCCGCTTCTTGGATATCACGATCTGCAAATCTCCTGCGTATCCTGAGATTCTATCTCGACTGAAGGATTCCGACACGTTCCTCGATCTGGGATGCGCGATGGGACAGGATATCCGGCATCTTGTAGGAACTTCCCGGAGTAACTCAACACCAAGGAGATACTGATATTATGCATCGCAGGTCTTCGAAGGTGTGACACAGGAACGCATTTTTGGATCCGATCTCCACCCCGAGTTTATCGAGCTCGGCTACGATCTTTTCAGAGACCGTTCGAGCCTCCAGTGCCCATTCATCACCAGCGACATTTTCGATAGTAACTGCGAATTGCTCCAAAAACTCGCCGGCAAGCTCGACATCGTCAATGCGTCTTCTTTTTTCCATCTCTTCCACTGGGACAGGCAGGTAGCGCTTTCGAAGCATATCATCAAGCTACTGAAGCCAAAGCCCGGTTCACTCATTGTAGGACGACACGTGGGTGACTGGAATGCTGGTGATAAATCGGGCGGGGAACTGGGCCATGGGTTCTATCGGCATAACTTGGATTCCTGGAGGAAAATGTGGGATCAGATTTCCGAGGAGACAGGTACCAAGTGGGAGGTTGATGTTATTGCTGAGAATTGGGCGGCAGTGCAGAAGAATGCTCATAACGATGAGACCGCCTTCAAGATGCAGTTCGTTGTAAGAAGGGGTTGAGTTTTTGGCCGGGCATTGATATTACTGCAAACTGCTTCTGTATTCTGTATAAAATTCGGAAAGCTCTAAGCACTATGCCACTTGAAGAACCATGGCACATTTCTAGCTTTCTCGGAGAGGTTGATCAAGCCGGAAGTAGTCTTCCCGAGCATGGGCCTTATCAAGGACTATTGCCTTTTAATAAGACGCCAAAACAAGAGCTCCACTTTAGATAGATCCTTCTGGATGACAGAATGAGCGCAGAGGATCTCTTTTTTGGTGAGACGAAGGTAATAGCAAACAAGCTGTTTGGTAAAGTGAGGGTATCTTATACAGCTCATTGATCCTATTGAGTACTTATCGGGTCCACCCTTCTGCATATTATTTTCGGTATATTATTTACCGCATCCAATTTATTGCATCTCGTTTACTGCAAACTTACCAAGGCTATAATAAACCAAACAAGATCAGATTATTCTAGAAAGTCTCGACGCGAAACCAATTCCCAACCATTTCCAATGCCAGAGACATACAGTATGAGACTGCTGAGAGCTGCCGTCACTCAACCACACCCGAGCTCCGTCTTTGCGGGTGTAAAGTACAAGCCTCCTAGGTGACGTGTCTCATAGTTGATGTGCCTCACAGGTGACGTGCCTCATGGGTGATATATCTCATGGCATTGAAAACAGACCCTCATAATAGGTATATAAACAATCGGATTCTTCTCCTTTTCAGATCCAATGCAACGTGCGAGTCCGAGGCACAGTATATACTGACCCAACGTTAAGTTCCGATTCTCCGTTATCATATTTACATATAATCCTTTTAACTCGTCTCCTTGCATTAGGAATGTGGTCTCTTCTCCTCTCGACACTGGTAGGCATTGCCTACGCCATACCCGCACCAAGTGAATATGTCATTCCATCCTATGGAATTAAAAAGCAAGCGACTTCCGATACCTGTTATATCGAGGCCTTTGACCGTCCGCATATCGACTATAATAACGGAAGCGCCTACCAATGGTGCTACTTCGATGTGGTCTCATCGTCGGCCGACTCGGAGGTCATGGTGCAGTTCCTACCTCCCAGCATTTTTGACGCGAGTCTTGTTACTTTCAATGTCGTCTGGCCCAATGGCACTTCGAGTTCCGCCAGTATCCCCGCTGGCGCTCTCAATCTCCACCATCGGGGATGGATCACAGGCTAGCACCGCCAGTAACCAGTTCAGCTGGAGGGGAGCCAGTGACCTCAGTGCCTACCAGCTTGACGTGAACTACCCAGAGGAGGGCATTAAGGGGACTATCACCATGACACAGGCCGCGCCGGCTCATCTTCCTTGTGGTCCCAAGACAGAGGGTGCCTCGTACATGCTTAGTCCTATCCTCGGCTGGGCCAACAGCGTCCCCGACTCAGTTGCCATCGCCAACTTGACCATCAATGGAACAAATCTTAACATCGCCGGCTCGGGGTATCACGACCAGAACTGGGGTGCACGCCCTTACACGGACGACCTGTCGGAGTGGTACTGGGGTCGTGCCTCTGTTGGTGACTACTCCGTTGTTTGGTTCTATTATATTGATGCCAATGATAAAGCCTGGACCAGCTCTTACGTCGCTCAGAATAAAGAGATTGTTGTTGCTGATTGTGATGTGGGGAAAGTTGTTCCTCGAGGCAACAACCTTACCAGCCCTGTCGGTCCCGAGAATTCTAACAAAATTACGGGCTGGACTATCACAGCCGGCGATTATGAATTTGAGATGACGGACTTAAACTCGGGGGTTAGTATTGATGGCTACGAGCGTTGGATTGGAAAGCCACTGGTGGTAAGAAAGGCGAGACTAACAATGCCACTGGTGCGGCTGTCGCCGAGTACATGCCTAATTCCAGTTTCTTCACAAATTTCTAGATGCTCTAGAGACTCTGCCACATGAAAATACTCAAGAGGAATTTTTATAACATGGAATATTTGTATTCTACGGGAGAAATCCATGGAGGGGCAGCAAAGCAATGGGTGCGAGCATCTCCTCAGATGCCATATAGGTTCCAGCCATCACTCCAATTTGTTCGTTCTCAAAAAAGAACTTCTCCTGTTTATCTTCTAGAAACTTTCTTCTCTTTTGTTTCCAAAACAAGCAATTCCTTCAACTTTCGGAGATCCTCACACCCCAGGGTCCTTGCTTATCTTATCACCCCGAAGGTTGGCCCACAAGGTCCCTGATCGCAATGTGACAATAAAGCACACCTTTCTTCAAAATGAAGTCTATTCTTGAACCTAAATAAAATAAAAAATGCAAACGACAATAGAAAAAAAGTCAGGATATGTCGATCATGTCCATGAGCAAGTTCCTACACAGTCTTCACCCGTGCACAGGATGTGAGTGCATAGAAACACCCCGAAAGCCAAATACCACTAATTAATAACAAACAGTGCTGATTTACGAGTTCTCCCCCTCCTTGTAATGGGATTTGCGACTTACCAGCTGGACCGGACCAACATCGCCAGTGCACTGACTGGAGGGTTTGCCTCCGCCATATCGGTGAACCAGAACACCATCAATCTGGGAAACCAACTCATGTTTCTCGGAGTCATTGTCTTGGAAATTCCGTCCAATGTGGCTCTCCAGCGGGTATTTGAGTAATAGATCCCAAGAAACACTACATCCAAGCTAATAGCCACAGATCGGACCACGACGCTGGATCAGCGCGCAGGTCTTCATATTTGGGGTCATCGCCGCGCTACAGATCTTTGTCCGCAACAGGACAGGGTTTCTTCTCACAAGATCCATACTTGGCTTAGCAGAAGCCGGATATATTCCTGCTGCTATGTACACCCTGTCAACATGGTACACGAAGGAAGCGCTGACAAAACGAATTGCTGTCTTTTTCTTTGGGATGTTTGGTGGATCAGCCGTGTCCCCGCTTCTTGGCGCTGGTTTGTTGAAGTTGGACGGGAAGGGAGGACTATCTGGTTGGCAGTGGATTTTTCTACGTGAGTTAACCCATATAATCCCTATTAGTCTTGTGGCTGATAGAATATAGTGGAAGGTATATGGTCCATTGTGGCGTCTATTCTTCTGATCTCGCTACTTCCTGAAAGAAAGCTCGAGGCTCCCGAGAAAACCATCTCCTCTGATGAGGAGAGCGTTTCCAAGTCCGAAATATGGAATAAAGCCACAAGCGAGACTATCTCCCTCAGAATCGTGTGGAAAACGCTCACCAATGTCTACAAATGGCCCCATTTCCTTGCCACGGCGTGTGTATTTTCGACTTGGAGTCCGCTCACCACGTACACTCCGAGCATCATCATGGCTCTGGGATTTTCTAGGATAAAGGCAAATGCTCTCGCAGCGGTTGGAAGCTTGATTACGCTTCCGGTGATTGTGTTCTTTGCTTGGTTGAGCGATACGACTTGTAAACGTGGTCTCACTGTCATGCTTTCGATCGTGTGTTATCTTATCACATTGATTGTATTAAGGTGTCTCCAGCCACACGTCGGAAAATGGAGTCGTGTTGGTCTGTGGACCGCGGTCAATGGCCTCGCTGTGGGCTATCATCCGATACACAATGCCTGGATTCAAGTAAACTGCAAGAGTCCGGCAGAACGGAGTATCAGTGTGGCGTAAGTCAGATCCAACCCCATTCTTCGCGTATTTAGCTAATTGATATTTCTAGGATATGTGAGTTTTCTTCAATGTCTTGGTCGAAAGAGGCTAACCCTTGCAGTTGTCATGTCCGCCACGGCTGGCCTCATGGCCGGTACTCAGATCTTCCGTAGTGACGAAACCGCAGAGTTGTAAGTACCAAATGGTCAATTTGATTTATTATTCGCTAATATGTTCTTTAGCTATCCGAGGGGCTTATTGATCATGATTATTCTGGCCATATGCGGTCTAGCTCTGGTTGCACTGCAGAGCTGCATATACTATGTCCGGAATCGTTCTAATAGTGACTCCGTGGAGGAAGTCTAAACAGTATAGTAATTGAATAGCTGGATATTTGGCTTCTTTTCTCTTTTCTTTCCTTCAATTTATGTACGTAGGCCAGTAGAAACTCAGGTTAACGCGTATGCTACTCACTAAATTTACCTCGGAGATCTCCAGGTTCTGAAATATATACCGGAGAGTTGACCACACGAACGGGATTATTGAGCAATACGACGGTATAGAAAAGTAGCAAGAACGCATCAAGCGATGAAAAATCATACAATTCACTACATGGGGGCCCTGATTAATGACATCGACACCCTTACACTGCCTTGGCAGCCTACCTCCTTACATCCCGTATGCTCTTCCACAGCCCCGGCAACTTGGACTGTCTGCACAACTTGCTGCTTCCGCATTCAGCCCGTCTAGACTCTGTGTTTACCCTCCAACTTCCTTTTAAAATAGGGGAATTGAACAGCTCGTGAGTCGCAAAGCCGACGGAACGATAAAGGGCTAGATCTGGCAAGGAAATGGCGAGTGCTGCGGGAGTTGATCCTTGGAATAAACCCATTTATGATCAATCTGACTCAGAGGCGTGCTACCTTCTACTCATACCTAAGTCCCGGACGGTGTTCGACCTTCCCATTAGACGGTACAGGCACACTAGGTACTCAGCGTAGACGTTTGTGCTACGGGAATGTCATTACTGTGTACCCTGGGCTTGGCATGATTTCTCTGGCCAAGATGGTTTATCGATGGCAATCTGGAAAGGAAGCACTGGATTCAATAATGAAAATGATTTAATGTCAAGACCAGTATGACTAAACTACCATTCAAGGTTGAATTCATGGCATTGATAGTACTGAGCTACACAGTTCCTTGCCTAATACCGTAGTACACAACATGTTTTGGAACTTTCGATAGGCATGGAGTGCACCTTCTACACAGTGGACAGACGCACCATGGTTCCTTCTCGCAACAATTGATGGGGCGTTTCCAGAGAAACAACTGCAGTTCTGGGGTAGTCACGACGCGGCTTTCGAGAAATGTATGCAGGAGATCAATGCAAGAATACCCGCCATTTCGAAGATATCCAGTCGGTTAGAACATTTGGTAAAAGCTAATTGCAGTAGATTGACTACACTTGCCATGTAGTATGTATACAAGGCCTCCAATGACTTACCCTAGATATGGCAGCTGTTCAAAACGAGTTCTAACGACCGAAATATACTCACTCCCCCCTCGGCTAGCACTAGAGCTGGCGGAGTACCTGCTTCGATATGGCACCCAGGGACCGTTCTTTCCTCCAGCCCTATTGCTGCAAAACATCCTAATATCAAGGTCTCTATAATCCCAATTTGAAGCGTCTCGGACAGGACTTATCAAGAGTTCTCTGGCGATGTAGTAGAAGTAACACCATGGGAGCTGTGTAGCTAGCTGTCTAGAAGATTGAGTACTTTTCCCTTCTACTCTGATTGCCATACTCCGACGACCACAGATAGTGGCCGCATGGGTGGACTTGAATGAGGCCCCGGGAGTTTGCACTTTCCCCAAGTGCTGCCCACGACCACCACCTCCCTCCTTCCCATCTTGTGTCTCCATGGCCGCGACTTGTTGTTGGTATAGATACCCCCCCTCCTCTCCATCCTCTCCTCTCCTCTTCTTCTTCTCACCACTTGGCTCCTTGATGCTAGGATCGTTTCTAACGCTCTACGATTTCAAGATGTTCTCTCGTGTACTTCCCACTGCCCTGGCTTCGGCCACCTCCCCCTTTTCTTCTTTCTTTTCTAAGCCCAAGAAGGGTCCGGTACGCTCTTCTTGTGGTGCCTCTCGTTCGACCGCCACTGTGCAGCCAGTAAGTTGCACGTCCTCTCGTTCTTCTGCCAGCTCTGTTTCTTCTGTCTCCCCTGCCCCTCGTTCCATCCTGTCTCGGCGGCTGTCCTCGTCAGTCGACAAGGTCCTTGCATCAGACGCAGCTCCGACTGCGGTTCGCAAGGACAAGTCGACGAAGCGGGTTCAGTTCAATGAGACCGTAACTGTCATTACTGTAGATCGTTGGATCACCCGCGGCGTCAATGTTTGGCGTCGTCGGGACCTCACCCCCCGCGACCCCCCCACCCCTGTCCGCTCCTTTAACCACAAGCTTGGTGCCCTCGTTTTCTTTGGTCTTCTGACCGCTCCCCTCTTTTCAATGTATATCTCGTCCTTCTTTTGATTTTGTATCTCTTACCTTTCTTTCCCCTTCGCTCGCTTCACATTCCCCGACTCTCCTTTCGTCGTTCGTTCATCTCTCTTTTTTTCATCATTCGTTGATATGCGTTCTGCGTTTCTTCCCTCCCCACTCGTTTTGCCTACCTTGTCTCTCTTTTCGTCGCTCTTTGGCCTTCTTTCCTTTTGTCGTTCCTTGACCTGCGTCTCCTGCATTTGTTTCTCTTGTTTTCTTTGGACTGGCTTCACACTCTTTTGATTTCCTTTCGTCGCTCTTTTTATTTGTCCGAATATGGTCTGGTTGTACCGGAACCAGCCACATCCTGCTTATTGTACAGCAGCTCGGACGACGCCACCGCGATGCGATCGATTGACACACGGATGGTTTTGTTGGCTCGAGGTCTTTTGGGGTTGGGTGAGTAAATCTGCTCTTCTTGCGTGATTGAAGCTGACCCTTTCTCACAGATTAGATTGTTTTGGGGGTTTCCTTTGTCGTTTCCTTCTGTCTGCGTTTTTGCTGGGTTTTTGCTTTTATATTGTCCGACCTGGTCTCTCCTATACCCTTTAGATGCCTCCCCTCTTGAGCCCCTCATGTCCGACCTGGCCCCTCCTTACCCTCACATGTTTGCTTCATCCCTCACCATCTTCCCCTTGTCCGACCCGTTCACTCCTTTACCAGCCCCCCTCCCCCCTTTTGGATCGCATTTCTGTCCGACCTGGCCTTTCCTTTAGCACCCAGAATTTCCCCTCCTGTATCCCTTCTCTGTCCGACTTGGCCTTTCTTTTGCCATTGAGGCACTTTCCACTCACCATGATTCCCCTGTCCGACCTGGCCCTTCATTTATTTGCCAATCTTAAACCCCCTCCTGTCCGCCCTGGTCTTTCTTTTGCCATTGAAACACTTCCCTCCACCATCACCTCCTATCCGACCTGGTCACTCCTTTGACCTTGTTTTTCTTTGCATGTTGTTTGGATTTGTTGATAGAGTCTTTGCTTTTGTATTCTCCCACCCCAGGGTGTAGGAGCTTTGTGTACGATATTTGAGGTTTGTAATATTGCTTTGTATTCTCCCACTCCAGAGAGGGTGTAGGAGCTTTTTGTAATATATCCAGGACTTGGGATTCGTCAATGTCACTTTGTATTCTAGTTCGCACAATCCTCTCTTTCGTAGCAAGGCCTTCGTTGTATTTTCATCCAACGTAGAGAGTTCAGTTGCAACCTCTGGAATCGCTCATCTTCCTTGATGCACTGTGTGGTCTTGTCATCAGGGCCAACCGTCCGCATCATTCCGTCCACTTGCTGTCAATCATACCAAGACAGGACCTTGACAGAGACCAGCAAAAGGTGACGGGGAAGATACGTAAAATATACTAACGTGGATGGCATGAGGGTATTCATGATTACAGCTGTCGCTGGCGCAGGATTCAGGGTGTTGGAAACTCCTTTATAGCAATTGGAATTAGAGAGCAAATAAAGATGAAAGGCATAGAAACACCGAGCACGATAACAGCCGGGCTATAGTATACTGGATAACGAGTATTACAGTTATATTGATACATATTTCATGCTTGGCTCTTTATTTCGCTCTGCTTTATACTCAGATAGCCACTTAACTCTTCGACTTCCCAATTCTGCCCGCACCTAATCGACCAGCATACTGATGGCCACGTGTGGATCTCCTGGTACGGCGGAGTTCATTGACAGCCTCTTGTAACACAAATACAGAGACCCTTTGCGAATGGCACTGTTCTCTGCTTTTGCTCTCGATAAGCTTTGAAATATCTCTTAACCGTTGCGACAACTCGAAAAACGGCTGAAACTCCCCGTCTGTTCTCGTAGTGACCTGTTGGAAAAACTCCACCACACTGTTCATGGCCTCTATGCTGCGATGTATTTCGGGGTGTGACCGGTCCCCAAGAATTTCCAGAAGAAGGAGAAAGAGTGCTGAGATGATGTAATATGGAAGTAACCTTGGTCATGGGTTAGTGAATCTAATACACTCGGGGTTACCAATCGACACTCGACTGGGGGCTGACATACCAGAAAAGTAACGGGCGGTTCGGCGAGAGATACTTAAGAAGGTCAACACAGGCGAAAGCAATTATCGTCCGTCGTCGTGCCGATGACACAATTCTCGAATGAAAAGGGGACTTGTTCTGAATACGCGAGAGAAGGCCGTTATAAGGACAATGGATTTTTGCCATATGGTGGATGGTCATAAGGCAGTTATAGTATCTGAAATGCAGGAGGGCTATATGTGGAACTGCAATCACACTTCCCAAATTAAAACCCATGTTGGTTATGGCTTGGGGGAAGAACTTCATTCGCCAGGATTCAACGTCCTTATCGAGCGCTTCCATGTCGTCGAGGAGCTGCTCTGCGGGCTTGTGTTGGGATTTGGGAGAATATAGCCGTCGGTATATTTGCTCCTCGATACATGCTAGGGAGTGGGATGATTCCAGGGGGTCATTTTGATTATTCGGGGTGAGGTTGAACTCGTCGAAAGAATGGGTTCCCGTTGAAGAGTCATTGTCCATCATAGGGGGCAGACCAGATTGTAGACAAATACTGATGATAATGTTAGCTAGCTATTTTAGGAGATTTGGCAACAAGGGGCACATTTCACTCTTTATCTAATATGTATAATATCCGAAAAAGTCGACATCTCTCTTCAATGTGCACAGGTTCGACACTTGAACAGACCGTAGCTGGCTGGATATCAAGCTTGTGAGCTAGCTGTATTGCGACGGCGATGATTCTTGAAGCATCTGTAAAAGGCGACGATCCTTGGAGAAAGATAAACTACAATGTCAAAGGTATCAACATAGAACAATTGAAATGACCAAAGCAACTAAATCAAAACTCTTACCATTGCGACTAAAGCCTGAATGCTCCGGATGTCGTTTGTGGATTTGGAAAGTTCCGGCCACATTTGCATGGCATTATGAAAATACAACCATGCTACACTAGAAACTCGCTGTGGTGTTGGGCTACTCCAGATTTGTAGCTTGTAAGATAAAGCCAAAGCGATGTTTAATGAGGCCCACTCGCCGGGGCTTGGATGTGGATATCCGAGATAGTGTCGTTCCGCGGTACGTATTAGACTGCTTTGGTCAAACAACGGAAAAAGAGAATTGAAATGATAGAAAAATGTCTGCAGGAGAGATTCCATTTCATTCTGGCAGGGAAGAGCAGTGGAACCTTGACACCGGTCTTGAAGTTGGAATGATTTGTAGTCTTGATGGGGAGAGGCTTCGTAATCCGAGAATAACAAATCTTGTAGCGATGCATCGTTGATACTTTCCTTGGCCCAAGAAGGAAAGCCCAATGATGAATCCGAACTATCGGACGCCAAATCTTCATGTAATTAGCTACAACATTTATGTACTAGCTAGCTAGCTAGTCAAAGGTAAAGAAGCCTCACCTGGGCAGCCGTCTATCGAAGAAGGGGTTGCAGAGCTATCTTTTGTTTCAAAAACCCCTGATTGATGACACGGGTCTGTTTTCCTCATCAGAGCTTCAGCCTGATTGTGTATCAAATACATTTTCTCAAGATCCACCTCTCTCATTTCTGGGAGACATGAATTCTCATTCTCATCTTCGTTTATTGGGTGATCATCCACCAATGCATTTAGACGCCTAATTCTTTCCAGCAGACGCTGTATTTCGGCATACATAGTAGCCTAGGGGGGTTTATTTGGAGAGTTTCAATACCAGAAGACACCCGTTCTCAATAGTTAGTAAGAGTTACGTTAGATAGTTTATAAAGGTTTGTCACGTGGTATATTAGTTTTGCTAAGGTTTTTTCAGGTTGTAAGAAGGTTGCGCTAAATTTAACAGATATTATAATATAGTACTGATACTAGAGTATTATAGTTAATTATTATTAGTAATTATTATTAATAGTAATCTACTATAAAACTCTTTATAATA
>KZ825913.1:35727-52480 GCA_003184645.1 Aspergillus ellipticus CBS 707.79 | reverse complement strand
AGATATTATAATATAGTACTGATACTAGAGTATTATAGTTAATTATTATTAGTAATTATTATTAATAGTAATCTACTATAAAACTCTTTATAATATTACTAAATATACTATATATAGCAGAGTTTGAAATAGTTAGTCTATAATATAAACTCTGAATTCTACTAATTTTAGTACTATTATAAAATAAAATTAAGATTATTCTGTAACTTATAATAATAGATTAGAAATAATATCTAAAAATAATAAGATAGAAAAACTTAGATTTAGTATAGTTATATAAAATTAATATTTTATTTATATTATAAAAGCTGTATACTTTAATTTAATAAATATCTAAAACTACTATTTATATCTACTATAAATATATAGCTAATATTATTAGATAGATTCAGAAGAATCTAATCAGAAGAATATAAATAATAAAAAAAAAATAAAATATTATTATAGTCTAATTTTTATAGTAATTATACTAAAAAAAATAGAAATCTATTTTATTAAAAATAATATTAAATACTATAATATAGCAGTACTAAACCTGATATATACTGAATAAAATTTCTAGTATTAAATATTTTTGAATATCTGGATAAATAATTAATAAAGATATATATAAAAGACTTTTACAGATTTTTTAAGAATAAGAAAATATATATCTTAATAATAATTTTATTTAAAAGTAAAATAAAAGATATAATAAATTATACTGAACTAGAATAGTTACAGTATATTTATTCTGATATATTATAGAGAGTATAAAGAGTAGCTGCTATTCTAAAAAAGAAAAATTTAAAAAAAATAACTATATACTTATTAAAGATTAGTATATATTATATTTATCAATAAAAATATAAGATTAAATAAGTTATAGATATAATTAATATAGCTGTTAAATAATCTAGAGATAATCTAAGTATATATTATTCTATATATCTGCTAGACTAAATTATAGAGTTTACTGTAACTGGTCCAGTTAAAAAAAATATATTATAAATTAAAATAGGGATATACAGTCTATCCAAGCCTTGAATATATTTTTAAAAATATTAGTTAAAGATAAAGAATAAGATAAGAAGATAGTAAATCTATACTTAAACTCTCTATATAAAATATTATAATTTATTAATAGTCTATATTCAGTAGTAAATAAATTAAAATAAAATCTTATATAAATAATTAGAGCGGTAAGATATCTAATCTACTTATTATTTTAGATATCTAATAGCTTGTCTATAACAGCTTTAGTATAGACTAATAAACTATAAATAAAATATATAGACTCTTACAGCAGAATATTTTCAGTTATTAATTAAATATATTTAATACTATTACTATTAGATACTGAAATACTCGGCAGTTATATATTATTTATTATTTAAGATCCAGTACTGGAGTATAAGAGCTAGTTAAAATAACAGTAATTACTACTGTAATAGCTGTATATATATAAATAAGCTAAGATAATCCTAATCAGAGCTTGATATTTAGAAAAAAAGATAGTATTATTATCTTTATATACTGAAAATATTTAATATAGAATTAAAATAAATCAGTACAGTATTAAAGAATAATAGATAGAAGAATTAATATCTAACTAAGTTCTGATATTATTTATATTTTTAAATATTTTAGATTCGGTTACTATAGCTAGTATATAGATTAAACTATTTTCTATAATATAATAGAATATTTATTAATTCTAGTAAGTATAAGAATATACTGGATATACTTTTATAGATATAATTTAATATCTTTCTAATCTGAGTATAGAATATTATATAGTTAATCTAGAATAAGATCTAAGATTAGTATAAGAATTTTAACTAGTAATCAGTAAAACTGTATATCTTTTATTATAAAGTACTGTTTCTGCTTTTTAGATATTATATAGTAAGTATCCTGCTCTTAAAAAGCCTGTATCTGAAGATAATAGCAACTATAAAAAATTATATTATAATTAGAAAGATACCTCTTATACTAAAGATAATAATATATTTAGTATTCTAAATTAGTACTGTAGCTAAGAATACTACTATTTTTAGCTTGCTGAAATATATCTCCAGTTAATATTATAATAAAAGAAATAATAATAATAGAATTACTATTAAGATAACTATAAAAGTCTTTTACAGTAGACTTAAAATCAGATTTAAAAGAGATTATAATATTATAGAAATCTGCTTTATAAAAATCTAGAGTAAGAGTAAAAAAGTTAGCTGGTTGACAGTATTCTCAGTATAAAAGTACAGATAGAGTAAGATAAAAATTCTTAAGTATTTTATATATATTCTGATATATACTAAAATTATTAATAAAAAGTAGTAAAGAGATAGACTAGATATACAGCTGATATAAAAGCTATATAAAGTAGTCCTGACTAAAAGACTGAAGCTTAAGCTCTGCTTGAAATAGATATATCTAAGTATATAACCGGATCTTTTAAAACCTGAGGTTAATAATAAAATAAATAACAGTATTATCTAGCTAGTTAAAAAATATATAAGAAATCTATAGATTAATATAATATAAGATAGAAATTATTAGAATCTTAAATAATAATTTCTTAACTAAAAAAAATCTATTTAAAAATTTAGAATCTGGTAAAGTAAATTAGTATATAATTTAATCCTGTAATTTAATCAGCTGGCAGTCCTTAATTACTGATTAGAGAGATAGAATAACTTAGCTTTTTATAAGAGATAATAAATATAAATTATATTCTATAAATACTATTCTGTTATATTAAATTTAAAGATTATATTCTTATTTCTATAAAGTAAATTTAATAATATTACTTAATAGAAATAATTTTTTAGTTAATAAAATAGTATACTGACCAGAGATAGTAAATAATAATAAACTCTATATACAGGAGTACTAAAGCTTAACAGAATTATTAAAATATTCTACTAATCTAAAATATATTTTCTTTTTTTCTAGCTCTGAGAATAGAATAGAATAACAGAGTTCTAGTAAACTGAATATATACTAAATAGCTGTTTCTTTAACTAGGTTTTTTTTATATATTAATAAAACTGATATCTATATTTTTAGATTAACTTAAACTTTATATTCTGTTATTAATAATAGTAGTAGAAATTTCTTAATATAATCTTTAAATATATTAAATATTTTAAAAATATTCTAGATCTCTTCAAGAATATCTGCAGTATAAAAAATCTTTTATAAAATTATATAGTTATTCTGTAAGATTTCTGCAGTAAAAATCCAGAAACTGAATATTATAATAAACTTTAATAATATATATTTTATAGAATTAAATATATATTAGAAATAATCTGTAAAAAACTTTTATAAAAAGTTCTAATCTTATTTAGATTCAGAAGAAAATATTAGAAAAAAAAAAAGAGATTAATAAATATATACTGGATATTAAATATTAGATTCTGGAATACTAGTAGAAAATTCCGGATTATTTTCAGTATTATTAAAGAAAAAAATATTAAAAAAGATTTAGTCTTTAGAGATTTTATTACTATCTAATATTAGAATTAATAAATAATCTTAATAAGCTTAGATATAAATAAAATAGATTTTTACTTAATAGAATAGAAAAAAAACTCTATTTAATTTTATAAAACCCAGATTTCTGAAAATATAGTATAATAGTAAATAAAAATTATAATTATTAATAATTAAAATAAAGAGTTGTAAAAACTCTATATAAATAAAACTTTGTATAAATAGAACTCTATATAGATAGAACTCTGTATAAAACTCTGTATAACTATAATAATATATCTAAAATAACTGTATTAAAAACTGTAAATTATATATTTAAAAAGTACTTTAAAAGTAATTCTATATTTTATACTAGTAACTAACTTATATACAGTCTAATCTAGAGACTTATATATATTTTAATAATAATAAGTATTAGTAAGTAATAAATACTTAATCTAATTAGTATTAAAAATTAGAGATATAACTAATTTAGATATATATCTTTACTATAATTTCTTCTATAAAATTTTTAGTACTGCTACTACTTAGTAGTACTTTAAAATTTATATTATTTAAACTTTAGCTAGGAGATTTAGATATAGAATTAATTTATTATTTTATTATATTACTATTAAAATCTAAATCTTATATATTAATAACTACAGAATAATATACTGTAAAAAAGTTATAATAATATAAAAAGAAAGAAATAACTGATTCTTTATATAATACTTTAATTACAGTATAATTAAGTCTATCTATTCTTATTATTATTTTTATTCTTATTTTTATTTTTATTCTTATTCTTTTTCTTATTCTCTTTCTTACTCTTACTCTCTATTATATTTATATACCTCTTATTATCTGAATTATCTAAAAGTTCTTTTTCTCTTTAATATATTAATAATAGGTCCCCTTCTATAATATTATTTATATTAAGCTTAATCTATATATTTTAAACCTGTACTAATAGTACTGCCTGTAGTAAAAAGTTGTTTACTATCAGATATTTAAACCAGTCTAATATATAAAATATATTAAATATCTGAATAATATAGCTCTGATTATATTTATTTAAACTTAAGATTAGCTTACTGGATCTTTCTTAGCTTTACTTATATATATTATAAAGATAGGAAACTATTATTATTTAGAGAGTAATATCTAAGATATTAGTATCTTTTATAAAAGTCTTTACAGAGAATTCTTATATTTTAACTATTCTTAATCTAATACTATATAATTATTAATTAAGATTACTGATTATATCTAAAAAAAAACTTTAAAAATCTAAGTAAAATTAAACTGTACTTCAGCTATTTAAAAAATAATAATATAGTCTATATAATTTCTAACTTAATTTCTTTTCTTTACAGAAAGTATTATTATCCAGTTATTAAATCTTTTTAAAATAAATTTAAAAGTCTGGTTCTTCTACTGCTTATAAAAATTATAAATATAAGATATAGCAGTCTTAAAATAGTAATTATTCTAATTTATTCCTGGAAAGGTCTGCTTTACTAGCCAGATAATTCTTTAATTATTAAAACAGGATATAAATTATTATCAAGTATACTGCTGTAATTTATTAAATACTTTTATATTAAATAAAACCTATTTTAGTTTATCTTACTAAAATACTTTTATTTTTATTATATCTAATCTATTTATATAGTACTGTAACTATCAAGCTTCCGAGTTATTCTTAATTATATTTAACAGTACTTGTTAGCTAATAAAAAGTAGTAATAATAATAATAGTAGCTGACTAGAAAACAGAGATATAATTAATAATCTACCCTGACTAGATAAATATTCTGATCTAAAAAAAAATAATATATACTAAATTAGATTCTGTACTAAGTTATAGCTTTAAGTTTTTAGCAGTAATAACTGATTTAGTCTCTGAAATAGCTTAATTAGAAGTAGTTAATTAAAAAAAGACTATAATTATATAGATTATATATAATATTAAATAGAAGAATTATTCTTTTTTTCTCTCTTTATTATATAGTTAATTAACTGTATTTCTACTCTTTACTTCTGACTCTTTTTAACTTTTAGTTTATTATAATATTCAGAAATTAGATAGTATCTCTTCTTATCTATAGTATAAATTTATTATTATTATTACTAATCAGTTTATCTGTATTAATAAAGAACAGTATTACTTAACTAGCTTATAAGTCTACTTCTATTAGAATTAATATTTATTAGATTAAAAATTCTTAATATCTTATATTTCTTATATTAATATCTGGTAATCTTTTATCTTACCAGACTAATCTGGATATAAACCTATTTATAAAATCATGCTGCAGGACTTTACTAAAAAAAAAATTAAAAAAAGTTAATAGTATATAGCAGAATTTTTAATAAGACTACTAGAAAATTAATAGATATATAATCCTTACTAGTTTAAAAATTATATAATCTCTATCAGTTTAATAATATAGTTTTTTTCTTTATATATTTTTTAATATTTATTATAAGAGATATCTGTAAAAGCTTTTTCTATATATTACTAGAGATTTATTAAATACTCAGTAAACTATTCTGTTCAAGTAAATATATATAACTGTAAATTACAGAATCAGATCTAATCTAATCTCTAACTTTAAATTAGAGACTACTGTCTAAATCCTGCGAAACCCGCTCTATTATCTTATCTGTATTAATAATATTATTCTTCTATACTATCTCTCCCGGCTGTAAAAATACTATATTTCTATTATAAATAACCTAATCTTCTACTGAAAACTTATTATTTCTTAAAACAGGCGCTAAACCAGTATATATTATAACTATAAGATCTGGTATTATTTTCTGTATATTACAATCAGTAAGATATATATTAAAAGTACTAAGAATCCGGTATTTATAAATATATATAGTATAGATTTATCTAATATATATCAGACAGCTGATTACTTATTTAAAAATAATTCTTAAAATTAATAGAAAAAAGAGATGGATATTATAATATATAGTTTGCAGATTCAGTCCTGATAAATTTATAAGATAGTTTATAATAAGAATTTTATATATACTCTGATTCTTAGTAAATCTTTTTATAATATTACTATATTCAGATAGAGTAAGCTTAGAATACAGAATTTTAATATTAAATCCAGTCTCTTTCAGAGCAGTATAAAGATAAATTTCTTTTTTAAGAAAGTAAGTAAAGATTAATATTTTTTTATTTTTAATAATTACCTGCTTTTATAGCAGCTGTAGTAATCTTCTAACTTTTAATAATTCTAGTACTAAGAATTCTAATCCTTAAGTCAGAATTATTATATCTTTATTACTAATCTTAATTTTAATATTATATCTAATACTAGTAGTACTATAGAATTATATATAAAAGACTTTTATATCAGAATTATTAGTAAGATAAGTCTTAATATCTAGGGACTGCTTTATCTTAGATATTTAAGTATTTTATTTAACTACTTATAGTATATTTATTAAATAAGTTTTCTTCAGACTTCTTTTAATATAAATAAATCCTAGCTATAAAAATACTATAATTAAGATATACAGCTTTTCTATATTCTATCTGTATCTTTTCGGATAATCCTTATCTTTGATAAATAAATATCTGTAATAAGTAAGTTTAATATTTCTATAGATATTATATTTAGCAGAAGTAAATTTAGATTTCTTAATTCTTTTAATTAATAAAGAAATATTAATTCCGATCTTATATCTACTTTTAAATAGAATCTCCGAGACTTTTATATATCTGACTATAAGATATATTATAACAGCCTGAAGACAGACAGTATACTCTATATTACTAATTCCCTTCTTAAAGATATAATTATTAATAAACTCTTAACTGTATAGATATTACTTTTCAGAACTCTCCGGTTTTATAGTAAATAAAACAGAGATATTATTATTATATACTGTATCTCGGCTATATACTGGTAGCAGCAGTTTAGTATAACTAAAAAAATCTTTAATACTATTAAAAAATAGTATTATAGATAATAATAGATTAAACCTGGCTTTAAACTATATATATACTAAAGTCTACCCAGAGAAATTATTATAAAAATAATATACTTTATTAAATACAGCCAGTTTAAATATACTTTTAAAAGATTAGGAGAAGTCTATTAATATTATCTTTATTTTAATATTAAAGAATCTATTTTTTTTTATATATCAGATCTTAACTATCTGTAGACTATAATAACTCTTTAAAATATAATAACTAATAATAATAATAATATCAGTATTCTTCAGGTATCCTGAAAAATAGTTATAATTTTTTAATAACTATTCTTAAATAAATACTGTTACCCTAATTTAATATAATTTATTATTATAGTATATCTGGATATTAAGATATAGTATAATAGTTTATATCTTTTCGCTCTATTATTTAATCAGATATAGAGATATAACTATAAAAATAAATCTTATTTTTAGATAGTTATTCTTATTCTGATTAATAGCTATTTTATATCTCTTTTTAAAGCTGTTAATTATCTATATTATATTAATTATAAAAGTCTTTTACTAAAGAATTAATACTAATTTATATAAAGAATAAATATAACTATCTCCTATATTTTATCTAAACTAATATTATCAGCCAGAACTGCTCCGGTAATTAATCCCCGGTTTTAAATTTATATAAGTTAATTAACAGTAACTAATTATTAAAATTTTATTAATATATTTCTTACTATCCCCGGTATATATAGCTTATTCTTATTTTTAATCTCTAGATTTTTATATACTTCAGTATAATTCTTAAATTAAAATTTAATAGTATCTAGCTACCGGTTCTATTCTTTAAGTCTTTTAAAATACTCCAGAGTTAGTGTAATTAGTTTATTATTATTACTGCTAATCTTATAATCTTATTTAAAATTTTCTACCTGACTGTAGAATTCTATATTAAAGAGATTATAGAAAATAATTATTTTAATACTCAGAATATTTTTTTTTTAATATTTTAAAGAGATTACTAGTACTAATATTAATATCTTTTTAAAAATTTTTATTACTTTTATTACTTCTATTATTTTTATTACTTTTATTATTTTATTTAGAATTATAGTCTCAGTCTTCTTGATTATTTTTAGTTTTACTATTTATAAGATTATTATAATCAGTATAAACTACTAGAAAGAATTCTTGATATTATAAATAGTACTCTCTTACTTAAGAATTATTCTCTTTTACTTACTAATTAACTTATCTATTTAAAACTGGCTCTCGTTCCCAGCTAAGTCTGAATCCAGCTGGACTAACTTCTCTTCTTTTAATAATTTATTAATATCTGTCTTACTATTACCAGTCTTTTCAGTATTAGATTAAAGCTCAGACTAACTATTATTCTTTTCTAGTACAGTTCTTTTTTTAATCTGATATTTTTTCTTCTTCTTCTTTCTTTTACCTGCTTTTTATTAGTATATATATCCGCCTGTAAAAGTCTTTTATAACTAGATTAAGAATTTACTATCTAATTTTATTCTAAAAATTACTGTATCTTTATTTTTCTTTTAAATTTATATAGATATATACAGGCTGCTGATAATATTCTTAAGTACCTATACTATATTATCTATCTGATTTTCAGTAAATCCGCGCTGGTAAAATATCCTATTACTCTAGTTCAGGTTTACTGATTTTACCTACAGTATAAATATTATTAGATAGTTTTTTATTTCTTAATTATATTTCTGTAGGTTCCTTCTAGTATATTTAGCCAGATCTTATACTTTACCTCTAATTATCTGCTTCTGAACAGCAGCCAAACCTAGATCCCTCTTAGTCCGGCTTATATACTTAATATATTTATTCTATAACTTAATCTAGAAAGACTTAATTATATCAGACTGAAACTACTCTATCTATTTCTTTTTATTCAGAATATACAGCTGCTCTATTAACTCTTTTTTTATAAGAATCTTTTTTATCTTAAGTAAAACTTTAGTCTTTAACTCAGATATTTCTACTTATTTTATATTTACTTTTATATTTAGTATTTAAGGAGTTTTAGTATCTATATAATAAGAATAGATTAGCTTGATTTATCTGTAAAAGAGTTTCAGCTTGCTAGGATCCTAGTTAATTAAATTATCTATAAAATTATTATTATCCTACTGAGTATTAACAGCTGTTTATAACAGGAGTATCTGACTGTCCGCTATACTGTAATATATTTAGACCGACAGTCTGATTATAAGGATTTAAAGATATAATAAATAAAATAGATAAGATAAATAAAGATAAAAGAAGTAGAAGAAGTTATAGATAATTAGTTACAGAGAAGAGATTATAAAGAAAAAATTAAAAAAAACAGATAGAGAAGAGGTGAAGAGATAAAGAAATAAAAAAATAAAAAGATAAAAAGAAGAGATAAAATAAGAAAAAAGAGATAAATTAAAGAAACTATATAAAGAGAAAAGATATAGAGAAAAAGATAAGAATAAAAAAAAATATCAGTAGAAAGAGAATTATACAGTCTGAATATTTTTACTATTAATATATACATAGCGGGCCGAGGGGGTAAGTTACAGTGGTTGTACTGCGGTTTGCTCCGGTTATATAGAGTTATAAGAAAGTTATATAAAGTTCTGACTAATTATAAACCCTTCAAATCTAGAAGTACTAATCTTTATATAAATAATAGATTATACTAAAACTATATCTTTTTTACTAGATCTAAAGTAGTTTTTATACTATTTACTATTATATTATACTTTAATCTTAGAGTTATCCTAACTATTGTATTCTCTATTTATACTTATTTATAATAGTAATTTAAACTGTTATTATAACTGTTTTACTCTGTAAACTAAGATATAAGTAAGTATAACCTTATCTAAACCTTACTAAAAATAGGTATTATCTTATTAAAATCTTACTTTACTATTTACTTTTTTCTTAATATAGTTTTTCTAATTTTTTATATATATAATTATTTACTGGAGACTAAAATCTCTTTTTTATATAATATATCTTAATTTTTATACCTCTTACTATCTATCTTTTTATTCTCTTTATCAACCTTTCTTTACCTTCTTATCCTCTGTACTAATCTCTTTATCTTTTTAAATATATTCTAAAGTCCGTATTCTTAATATTCTTAATATCTACCTTCTTTTATCTGTAAGTAAGATAAGTAAAACTAAGTTTCAGCTTCTATTTCAGTTTTAAAACTAAGATTTTAATATCTTCCTATAAGCAGTTCTTAAAATTACAGAGTAACATCCAGTAACCCTCTATAATATACAGTAATACTCTTCCTTCTCTATTATAATATACAGTAATCTCCTGTGACGTACAGCAATCTTCTACAATATCCAGTAATATCCAGTAATATAGCCGGGCTATATAATAAGTTAATCTATCTATTAACTATATACAGAGGGCTTCTAGATAATATATATTTAGATAACAGTAATAGAGACAAAAATAAACAAGTAACAGAATTTAATCTTAGAGAAAAATATACAGGATTATAGAAGATATTATATTTAATTTTATATAAATTATAGCTTAACTGGCTGAAGTCATTATTAGTTAAGCTATATTAGATCGAACTGTAGGATAACTGCTTAAAATATATAAAAAAAAAGAAAAAAAATATCTTACTGGAGACAGTACAGAAGTATCTAGTCTATAGTAAGATAGACGGGCAGTAATAATTCTCAGTACTTATCTTAGATAAGCAGGGCTGGAATAAAGCTGATTATCTTACTTACTTTTTATAGACAGTAAAGTATACTAATAAAATAAATTATAAAAATATTTTTTTCCGGCAGAATATAAGTAATAATAAAAAAGAGAAGGCTGTCTGGAAGGTCTATACTATTTTTATTATAATATACTTATCCAGTTAAATTAACTAAAAATCAGGAAAAATCTCTATTTTTAGAATTATTTACTTCAGAGATAAGTAAAATAACTAAGAATATTAGATATTAGACTAATATAAAGAACCTCTATAGAAGATATAAACCTATATAAGACTAGAAAGTCAGATTATTATATTAAAAAGAAGAGAAAGATAAATATAAAAAAGATAGTAATAAAGCTATTAAATAATATAAAAAACTTAGAGACCGGAGTTTCTAAATTAGATCTTAGTAAGAATAAGTCTTAGTAGTAAACTGAGATCTTAAATAGAAAAAAACAGCTAAGATTCTCCTATAAATTAAATATTTATAATCTAACTAAGTCTTTCTGGCTGGCAGTAAAAGTAAATTAAGTACTAATATTAAATTAGCTAAGAGATATTACTGAAGCTGAAAAGCTTATCAAGAAAATAAATAAGAGCAAAAAGAATAATATTAAGAAATTTACTAAAGATATCAGAAATAATATTTTTAAAGTATTAAAATACTTAATTATATCCGATTTTAAAGCTCTACTGATAATAAATAAGAAAAATAATCTAATAAAAATTACTCCTGAAAAGCTTGAGAAGCTGGAATAAATCCAGCAGTCTATTAATAATCTTAATTATTAGAAAAAAAATTATCTAAAAACCTATTAAAACCTTAGAATTAAAGATCCGGAGTATCTGTATTTACTGGATATAGTTATATCTGCAGTATTAAAGTTCTGGTAACCTGTTAGAATTTAGACTATTATTAAAATTATAATTAAGAAAGTAGTACAGGAAGTATTACTAGCAGATATAATTAAACTAGAAAAAATATAGTAATCTGTTAGTATTATTCTTACAGTAAGTAATCCAGAAGATCTTAGTATTAGACTTTTATAACTGACCCCTAGAAATATATAATATATCTTAAAAAGAAGACTAAGTCTAGGAATAAACTTACTATAGAAAGGCTAAAAAAGCTGATTCTAGTACTAGTACTACTATACCTGATTTACTAATAACAGACTGAGATTCTAAATATTATAAAGCAGTTAGTACTATATATATACTATAGAGAAATATAAAACCGGAAGAATATCAGACAGATTAATAGTAAGCTGACAGCTGACTATAAAATCTTTACTAAATAAGGATAATATCTAACAGTTATATTAAACAGTTATAATATATTTAAGAGCCGCTATAGTATTTCAGATATTAAAACCTGATATATATATAAATATAAAAGTAAGTTAAAGAGTAGAGAAAATTACCCAAAGGACTATTCTAATAATATTAAAGATTATTTCAGGTTTATTATTCTAAATAAGGCCTATAACCTGCGCAATAAAATATCAGGAATATCCCAGGCTATATAATAAGCCAGAGGTAATTTTAATCTTCTACTTATAGTAATATTTTTTTTTAATAATTATAACAGTAATTTTATTAAATACTTATAATTACTTTTTAAAAAATATTTAATATCTGAGATAATAGGGCCGGCAGTTATAAAGAAGACCCTGATTATATTTTCAGATATTTATTATATAAATTTTATTTTCAGTAAAGTTTTTCTTAAAAAATATATTATTTATACAGATCTAGATAAAAAAATATAATTAATACAGTTTTATACTCTTCTAAAATATTTAATAATCTAGAGAATCTTTATATCTGTAATCCTATTTAAAAGTAGCTGGATAATTAGTAAGGATATCCTCTCTACAGTATATAAGATATTTAATATAAAATTTAATTCTAAGAAATAAAAAGTTTATAAAACTTACTGGATTAAAAATTACTGTATTATAATACTTGACCAGTTAGATAAAGAAAATCTACAGTACCGGTAAACTATAATATATTTTTATCAGTTAGTCTTAGAAGTCTTATAGTTTAGTATAATTCTACTTAAGCTAACTCTTCTAGAAACAGATTTTTTTAAAGCAGTTAATTTATAAAAGAGATATAAGCTGGTATCTAGATAGATACAGTATCTGTAAGAATAGAAATAAGTTAAAGATACTATTACTGTTAAGATATTTTATATATAGTCTGAATCTCAGTAGAAAAGCAGGAATAATCTATAAATAGATATAGAATAACTAGCTATATTTATCTGAAAAGTATTAAAAATATAAATTATACTGGAAGTTCTGCGTATATTAATATAATTTAAAAAAAAAAAATTAATTATATAGATATAGTTTCTGAAGAAAGAGTTTTATATTCTAGTAACTTTATAAGAGACCAGATTTAATACAGAGATAATTTATAGTAGTCTGATAATAAAAAAAAGAGCTGATATTATTATATACTTTATAGAAAAGTCTAAGAAATATATAATCTTAATTATATTCTTTTAACTTAACTTAACCGGTCTTAATCTTCAGAGATTTTACCGGAATATATACTTTTTTAGTATACTGCTGTCACGCACCTAAGAAGAATAGACTATAGAGTATTCTTAATAGTTAGATTAAAAAAAAATTATTTATATCTTTAAATATTATATTCTTAGTATATTTTAGATAGTACTGAATAACTAGTTAAGTAATAAAGCTTTTCCTAGCTTAATAATTAAACTATCGGGGTTTTTAGTATTAATTCTAGATTCTGAAAAAGAAGATATCAATATATTTAAAATTATTATAAGAAATAGTAAGATAGTATATTTTAAAGATAGAATATTTCCTGAAGAGAGTAATATTACTGACCCTGAATAAGTTCTTAAGGTCTTTATTCTTTTACTTAAAGATATAGCTTCTGAAAACTCTAGAAATACTAAAAAGTAAAATCTATATAGAAAAATAAAAAAAAATAATAAGACTAGAGTAAAAGCTATTAATACTGAAGGAGAGGGCGCTGATATTAGAGAAAAGAATACTATTACTGGAGAGAAGACTGCTGATACTGAAGAAAAAAATACTGGTAATATTAAAGAGACTGCTGCTGCTGGAGGAGAGAGTACTACTACTAGAAAAAAAACTACTAATATTAGAGAAGAGAATACTAGTACTGAAAAAAAGAATACTGAATAAATTATCAGAAATATATTCAGATAGATTACTTTCTAGAAAATATTTAAATTAGTTTAATCTAAATCCCCTCTGGTTTATTAATTTATTCAGAGAGAAATATATTAGCCTAATATATACTCTTTCTAGAAGAGGTAAGCTTTTAAAATATAGTAACTTATTATATATAGAACGCGTCTCGGGTAAGTATATATTTATAATATAAAGGATAAAATTATACTACAAAGTCTAAAAAGTTATATAATCAGAAATATAAGATATAAAATAATATATAAGAATTAGAATTTAAATAATTTTCTAATATTAACTGGGTGTGTTTTAAATCTGACTTAGTATACTAGTAAGTAGATCAGATTTTAAAAGAAAAAATAAATACTAGAAAAAGACAGTCTAACTACCAGAATCTATTATATAATAAAATAGATATATCTTGCTTATTTTAATATTAGATTCTATACTAAGATTAGTTTAGACTTTAGATTATAATTATCAGTTGATACTATATATATAGATAATTCTCAGGAGTCAGAATATATATAAATATATTATATTTAATAATATTTAGCTGAACAGTATATAGTACTAATTAGTTATAACAACCAGGAAGAAAATCCGATCTAAAAAATATTTAAAATCAGCTAGTATTACAGAAAATAAAGAAACAGAAGACTACTTCTACTTATATTTTTAATAAAAAGTTTATTTAAAATAATTCTTAAATTCTAAGATCTTTAAAGAAATTTAATCTATATAAATTATTTTAATTTTAGTAATAAGATCAGTCTTCAGAATCTACAGCAGAGATTTAAAAATCTTTAATTATATTATAACCTGCTTTCCAGTATATATTATAATAAATTAAAAGAACAGAGAATCTTCAGGGGATTATTTAACTAAGTCTAGTATTATCTGGTTCTGGACTAATAAGATACTTATTACCAGGTCCAGAATCTTTATATTTTTTTTCTAATTATTAGAAAAACTCTCCTGAACTTCTAGAGATAAAAAATCAGAAACTTTAATATTTTACTCAGAATATCTAAATATCTAAGACTATTTATAATTCTATTTCTTTTAAAAATAATTCTCTATCTTTATTCCAGTTTAAGTTAGATTTTATTATCCAGATTCCGATTCTTCTACTGAAACCTGAGAGCTATAATTAATAATAATTAAAAAATTCTGAAGCTTAGACTAAATTAATATAATTTACTTACCAGCAGTTTCTCTTAAATCTTAATAATTCCCAACTTCAGTAGCTAATAGAGATAATATTTAAAGAATTAAAATTAAGCTATTTAATATACTGAGAGGCAGAGAAATAAATTCAGGAACTATTTAAAATATAGAAATTCCGAATCTTATATTTTACAGAGTAATAAATTTATAAATAATTTAACTATCTATCTTTAAAATAAAAAAACTGTATTAAATAGTACAGTAATTTTAACCAACTATACTAGATATTTAATTTAATTTATAAAATTTGCTGGTCAGCAGATATTTTTATCTAGATATAAAAAACAGTTTCTATTAATAACTATTCAGAATTAGGATAAAAATAGCTTAAATATAAGTTTAAAAATCTCTAATCTTTTTATTATAAATTAACTAATTAGATTCTTAGACAGTATACTTTAATTTATAACTCAGGCTTATCTAATAAAGCAGTATACCAAGCTGCGATTAATACCTGAAGTTATTAAAAAGAAAAAATATAATTATATTACTCAGATATATAAATAGGACTGTAAATATCTGGTAAAGATATTTAACAGCCTATATATATATAAAGAGTTTCGGAAACTATCTATTACAGATTTTCCTTTTTAAGCAGTTCCAGATATACAGATCCGGGATTATCAGAATTAAATTAATATAAATAATAAGCTAAATAAAGAGATAACTGTAAATTCTTCTATATATAATCTTCTTAATATTAATAATTCTGATAAAGCCTCTGATACAGCTTAAGAGATAAAACAAGAAAATAAGCTTAATTCAGAATCTAAAAAGACTATTAAAGAATATATCTAATCTTTTTTTTATTTTTTTTCTGATTAGTTCTTAAACTTAGTTTCTTATTATAAAAAGAATATTACTATTTAACTTTATTTATCTATCTACTGAATAAGACTAATCCTATATTTAAGCTATAGTATATATATACTTTAATATCTAATACTGTTATTACTGAATTACAGCTCTGTTAAGCAGCTTCTTAACTCAGGCTGTTAGATTAATTTTCTAACTTTATCTCGGAAAGATAAGTTTTCAGAGAAGTATACTATAATATATAAATAAAATAAATAGACTTAATTCTTCTAGATATTATAGTTAAAAAGAATATAGTAACTATCTTTAATACTACTTACTGATAATACTAGTAATA
>KZ825912.1:81095-127057 GCA_003184645.1 Aspergillus ellipticus CBS 707.79 | reverse complement strand
GATGCGATTCAGTCTGCGTTTCGGATGGGGGGGGCTGGGGATGGGGGACAGTTGTTTCCGAGTTTGTTGTTGAGGACGTTGGATTTGGGTATTGATCGGCATTTTTTGGTGAGGAGGGTGCGCGGGGGAGATGGGGATCAGGGGGGTGGAGGGGGGGGGATACAGGGGCAGAGGCAGCAGAGACAGGTGGTGGTGGAGGTTGTGAAGGATCGGGTTGGGGGATGGACGGGGTCGTGGGGGGTTATGTGATGGATTGGGAGGGGTGAGGGGTGAGGGATGGGTGATGGGGTATGGAGGGTGCAGTTATGGATGGGTGAGAGTGAGAGTGAGAGTAAGTAAGAGTGATAGTGGGTGTTGGAAGGGGGTTAAGCATAGTATAGCATAGCATAGCACAGCGTGGCATTCGTGTATTTGGCTTCAGATATTAAAGAAGAATATTCCCGATGGAAGATAATAACCACTAGAATGGGGATGAGATCATCTAGTGACCCAATCCAGTCGTTCTCGATTAAATGATATTTTTTCTTAAAACACCGATACGAGGTAGCTAGTTCCTCAAGCTCAAAACTAACCCCGTCTATGATATATGATATATGCGATTGCTTCCATTTTCAAACCAAACCACCCGAGGCTAACTCCGGTTCATTCGAAGTCCGGCTTTTCCCGGACAAAAAGGGGTATCAACCAAGCAATGAGTCAATTGTGAAAGGCGAAAGAAAGGACGAAAGTAGCCAGAACGAGATGATGATCGATATCATGTCACTCGCCCCGGACCTGCGCATTGTCCTTTTCCGCCCACATCCGCAGAACCGCTCTTTCCACCACGTTTCGCGCCTCCTTCTCGCATTTCTTGAGGTCCAGCGCAAGCGTCGTCTCCTCGAAATGATCGTCCTGCTGCTGGACCTTGAGCCACTGCCTGTGTCGCTCGCAGCGCTTCTTGGTGCACACGCCCCGCGACAGCGTCTCCAGCTCGTCCTTCTCGTCCATCGCCGTGTCGCCGTCCGCGTCCGTCGCGTCGGGATAGCTGGCCGCCAGCGCTTCCGGCGTGCCCTCCTCGAGTGCTTTCGCGCCCATCTCGGAGAGCCGCCACTCGTCGAATTCCTCGTCCGACCACGCGAGTCGGGAGTCGAACCCGCAGATGTCTTTCCATCCGCCTTTTGGCTCGTTCTGCTTCAACAGTTCCAGGATGGCCTTCGATCGCTGGCGAATGAGCGTCATGAATGTGTTTCGGGCTCGGAGCATCTCCTTGCGATGTAACAGGTCGGCGCGCTGCTTGCGGAGCTTTTCGATCTTGGACGATTCGTCGGGCGAGTACGCGAGCCAGTCGACGTCGAAGTCGAGACCAAGTTTCTTCTCGGTTTTGGGTCTAGGTTCGGTGTCGTTGTCGTTGTTGTCGTTGGCGCTTGTGTTTTCCTCTTCGCGTTCGGTTTCGGCTGGGATGGAGATGATGCTCTCGCCCAGTTTCCGAAACTCTTGCGCCGAGGCAACGCCCATGATTACCGCTTTGAGATCCCCTGCCGTGAGGACGCCGCCTTTGCTTCCGATGTCCTCGGGGTCTCTCACAGGGGTCTCGGTTCCGTCGCCGTTGACGGGACTGTTGCCTTCGCCGGACTGGATTCCGCTCGTTGGGGTTCGGCCTGCTGTGATCCCCTTCCGGCCCTTCAGCCCAGGACCCAGGAGATGCTTGGTTCGTTGGAGCATGAACTCCCGACCGTGGTCGTCGGAGCAGTATTTGCTGGGGCTGTTCTGGTTGACTCGCGCGGGCTTGCGGCATTCTTTTAACCGACACATCGGCTTCCATGTCGTCCATCCCTTGCCTTGCTCTTTGCAGTTTGGGCCTGCGGAGTGTTAGTTAAGATTTAAAAACGGTAGAAGAAAATCTTACAGATGTACTTGTCGATCAGATCTGCGTCTCTTCGATCGATGTTGATACACTTCCCATGGAACCAATCCTCACACCCCCCATCACACCCAATCATCCAGGTGTGGTTGTCGGGCTTGCGGCAGATACAAAATATCTCGTTGTTATCTTCGGAGTCGTCGTCTTCTTCGTCCTCCTCCACCTCTTCGGCCGCGGCATTCTTGTTGCCCTTCTTTTTACTGTCCGGGGCAGGTGAGCCTGCTGCCGACGCGGCTTTTTGTCTCTTGCCGGGCGCTTTGCTGGCGCGCGACGAGGACGGAGTGTTTGAACGACCATCCACGCCTTGATTGTCAGGGTCGTTCAGCTTTCTCTTCTTCGGTGCTGTTTTCCGCCCGGTCCCCTTCTTGGTCGCACTGGTGGCTGATTTCCGACCCGGCGGTTTTGTAGATGTTGCTGGAGAGGACCGATCCGATGATGACGCTCTGGATGATCCTTGGTTCTTCAGGCTAGCGATGTTTTTCGGGGTAGGGTAATCTCCGCCTGCACCGTCAAGCTGGGGAAGTGCCGACTTGGTCTCGGGTTCTTCATCCAGCGGAACCCCCTCGATATTCACGTTGGACGGTTCAGTCTTGACCTGAGGAACTGGTGTATCGTGCTTCACCGCGGGGATATCTTCCTGCGTGGTTGCGACAAGATCTTTGTAGACGTCATACCACAGATCAGTGATCGTATTCCCCTCTGGACTGATCGTACCCGCGGGAATCCTGAACCGCCGATGTGTCTCGTTTGCCTTATCAAAACCAAAATACCCGCTGTGTCTCCAGCCAGTCACACCTATCACGTTGTCATCGTGCACGATAATGTTCGCCAGGGTGAGGTTGTTGTGGACCAGACAGAGGTTCTCCTCCTCTGTCTTTTCGTGGAACAGTATTTCCTTTTCAGACTCCTTGGTGTCGGGCGGCAATTGCGAGTTGAGCCCACTGCAAACGTAGGACGGGTGGTCCGGGGGTGCATCGATGCTTCCTAGGCGTTGTGATATGCGACGGCACTGCTTCTTAAACGTGTCAATTTGATCACCGTCAAGGTACCTCCAAGCCACCTCTAGGGCAACACCAGGGATCCTAGACTGCACGGTGACATTCTTCCCGTCGACCGTCCCACAGAAATATATGACCGGTACGGCGACACCTAACTCCTTCAGCGCATCCTCGGCCTTCCGTGTGGCGCTCAACTCATTAGCATTCACGCACGAGTATTTTTCCGTCGCGCCTTCCGCCTCCTGGTCAATTCTGATAATCACGCTGCCCGCAGCGAAAGCCTCCTTGCCCCCTGAGAGATTCAGCGAATTCTCTGCCGTGCACAGTTCCTTCACGACACCCTCCCAATACGACGTCACCTCAGGATCCGATTCGTACCACTGATCGTAGCGAGGCTTGAAGTCGTCGTCTCGAGGGGCATAGCGACCGTAATGCACGCTCCGGGCGAGGAATGCGTCGTCCTTGGGAAGGAGGCCGGGGTTGGTTTCGTAGGGGTTGGTCGGCCCTTGATCGTCCACGAAGCCATTCGCCTGGCTCGGATCAGCAGGCGTCGGTGTATCCTCCGCCATCACAGGGGCAATTCCAGCAACCTGCTAGAGCCTCCAAATCACTACTGTTGTGGAAAATCCCGCCGCGTGAGTTGGGCGCGCAAAGGTGTAGGGGTATGCCCGTCTTGGTCCGGGATCCGAACCGCGGTTTCCCGACCACTGGCAGCTTGAGATGATAGATGTCGATCTCGTCGCCGGTCAGGTCATACTGGAGGATCCAACGAGTCTGAGACGAAAAGGAATGGATATCGCAACTCCAGGCGCGACCGACGGATCGAGAGTTGGGCCGTCGTCACGCTGGCGATGCGGCGGAGTTCGGAGGTGCGAAACGGTCGGGTGAAATCTCGACTGCGGATTCTGCCAGCAACGACGTCGCGTGGCATGGGATACCGCGCGTAGGAGGGAGAAAGGGAAGACTGCCCGACTCAGGTAGGGCCAGGAGGTGACGAGCTTCCTCGAACGACACGTGGAGGGGGCGAGGTGGTGGAGGCGCGGTCGGTGACGCGGAGATGAAATTCGCGGAGAGGTTTTGGCAGCTTCTGCGGCGGACTTAGCCGGGCGGTGGCGGGCTTAACTCCGGTCGCGTGTTGTTCCTGCTTCGCATGTCGATCTCGACAGGTACACTACTAGCAATAGTAGTAGTAGTAGTAGTAGACTCACAGGCAATGGAATCTAGAATACTACTCCTGCACGGTCGAGCGCCCAAGAAATCTTCAAAAATAATGCACCTAGCCATCATCACCAGAAATCGCCATCCCGACAGCGTTTTCTCCGCCTACTCTGGTTTCATGCCTGATTCTACAGGCTGACAGGCAGCCACTCGTCAGGTGGTTTGGTTTCCCATCTGGGAAGTTGGAGTTCGAGTTCGAGTTCGAGTTCGCTCGCGTCGCTCGTCCAACTTCAACCTCACGTTTCATCATCCAACGCCTAATGCCTCCTGATGCCTTGGAACTGTACATCTTAGCTACATCCGCAATCTCAAGGGAGCGTAGCTCTCGGCCACTACAGAATGGGAGGCAGCTGGTCCCGAGAAGGTGAGTCCGTTCAAGCCTGGCCCGCAGTGGCTATATCCCAGATCGCCCAGAATCAGATAAGACCCTGTCCGACACATTGACCCTTCGCTCGTTTTACGTCTAGGTCCCGATCGGATGCGTGGGAAACCGCATCGTTCGGAAAGAGCGTCGGTTGAGACCACCGCATATCGTAAAACAAACGCGGCAAAGCACGCTAGCACCCGCCCACACTAGTCCCATTGAGCGAATTTGTCTTTTGGGGGCAAAATTGACCCCGAATGATAAGCTAGCCAAGGCCCGTTCTTTCACTTCAGGGCCATGCCTTTGCATTACTGCGTGCCGTGCAGTTATCTAAGCTCTAAGCAACGCTATCTGTCCTTCCCGACGCTACCAAAGACTGCGCTGCTGTCCTCTTTGCAATTGCACTGTGCCATTGTGACCCCCGTTTCTCCTGCATTGGGGATTTCGGGTGAGCGTAGACCACGCGATCTGGTGGGGATCCGAACTCCAAGCCCGCAGTTTCCGTTCCAAGGGTCCGACGTCGAAGATGCTCATGATTAGATGATTCAACATCGGTGGAGCAACTCAGTTGATCTTGATTTATCCGGCCACCCCCCTTCTAACTTACCTATGCCCGTCGTTTTAGTCTGGCCTGCCTGTTCGTTGCAGTTCCTGCAGGCTTAGAACACAGTCCTCTACGTCTTATATAACGAATCCGTCTCCGATACCATTGGATAGCATCTTTCCACCGCTTCGTTCACTCGCTTGTTTTATTTTTAGCCCCTAATCAGGCGCAACGGAGATCTTGGCTATCATCCTGACCCACCCCATTCTGGTCGCCAGACTCAACCCTCGGATACTTTCCGGTTTGATGCATATTAATCTGCACCCTACCTGTACTTATTCTTCAACTTAACTCCGAGAGGGCGCGCTCAGACTCAATCGTCGTTTTCACGTTTTCAACGGGGAATTGGACCCGACACACCTTCTCCGACATCGTTAAATTTCTTTTCCGCTATCGCAGAGGTTGCAGGCAACCCGTTCGGCCGCTCATGGTTCTATGTTCCTTCATTCTCGGGGTTTCTACGAGTATTGGCTTTTCAAACTTCGACGCCTGGTAGACTGATCCAGTGCACGACAAACCTTCGACCGCCGATAAATCTCGTCGGCTGTGGTGACCTGTCTTGCCACCACAAGAGCGGCAAAGTAAATCACTACTACACCCAGGTGATTCTCGATAGATACCGCTCATTGCCCCACCAATCGAAGCTTGTTTATAGGAGAGGTGGACCTTGCTCTATACGTCTCATCGTCTGGTTATCTCAATAGCCACTTTAATCATGTCAGACGAAACGGGCAACACAAGTGGAAACAGGTCTACGACTGGATCCTCACAAATGCGGTGGCAGTTCATCGACGCTTCTGACAATAGTCGAAGAACTTTGACTCAGGTTAAACGCCATGTCATGCAAGAATATATGCGTCAAAAGCGAAACGCTGCCGGACAACCTGGAGCGGAATTTGGAGACACTGCACCGGAAGGTGGAGATAGAGAACAGAAGCCACGTCAACAATCTAAGACCAGCGGATTGGCCGAGGATGCACGTGAAAGCCGAGAGGAAGACCCCTATGTTGGCGACAACTCTCATAGATTGGAGATCTATCCTCATCAACACAGTGTTCAATACACTGATCACTCGCCCGACAATTATAAGGCAATAGAGAGTACAGAAGCTACAGAAGCTGTGAGCTACTCAGTCACTGAATCTGTTAATGTGTTACCTTACAGAGACAACTCTTCACAATATGTCTACCTTTCGTCATCGAACCCTTCTGAGAAATACCCAGCTTGGTCCCAAAGCAGCAGCTCGGATATTGGCACCCTGACACCGTCGTCATCCGCTCCGACGTCACCAGCTGACATGGCGCTGTCTCCGAAAACACTCCTCAGCGCCGCACGTACTGATCCATTCAACACATTACCCTTGGATCTGGATCTCGAAGGCCAGAGACTGTTCGATTTCTATGTCAATGAAATGCCTGCTTGCTCGTACGGTGCACATTTCCGGTCACGTAAGGCGCATAATTGGTATACGGCAGTATTTGTGCCCGAAGGCATGAAGGGGTCGGTGGCGTTTCAGAATACCATTCTCGTTCACGCAGCCAACACTTGGGTTTGGGTTCGCAATAAAGAGCCGGATGAATCGGCTCTAGTTCACCGGGATCGCGCAATCTCCATGCTTCGAGAACATAGAGAACAGAACCCCGGGGACATTTCTGATGAGATGATCATATCATGTCTTAGCGCGGCAGGGCTTGAAGATTTTGATCCTCGCCCGGGCCGGAAGCATATCAGCTGGCTTCATATGCGAGCTGCGAGGGAGATGATCCGGGCCCGTGGGGGACCATCGGCCTTTGAAAATACGCGGCTAGGGATGCTCATCAATTGGCAAGATTATATCTTGTCGGGGTATGAAACTGATGGACCGAGCTTCTTCTTTGAGTATGCGCCTCCAACGACACACCTCACCATAGCGCCCCATGCTCACTCGCTCCTTTTGGACCCGGTGTCCATTCCTGAGACTGTATCGTACACTTCTTCTCTCACCGAGCTAGATGTCATCCACCATTCCCCCCTCTCCCCGCAGGAAGAAATCCGATCTCAGTGCAATGAATTCATCGACTTTCTCAAGCGCTGTGAGCAGCTTTCTATATATCAGCGAAATGTGATTGGCCCTGCGAGGGCACCGATTCGTCATGTCGCATTCAGAGAAAACTCGCTGCTATATCAAATACTTGCAGCACCCCCTGGTGTGCGCTTTACAGCCTCGGGGAACCGCAAACAATTTGTTGCACGGCTAGTCTCCATGATGATACTCAACGCGGGCCTGTGGGATTACAGGAACTCTGTCTGGCGTAGCGAGACCTTCCTGGGGAGCCTGGAGCAGGCCGTATTGGACAGTGAGGTCAACACGAGCGGCTCAGTTGAAGCGCTGCTGCAGATATTGCTCGAGTGCAATGATGGAGTGACCTGCTTCTTTGATAAGACTTCTCATTTGCCTTTTCAAAGTGATGTGCCAGACTTCACCCGATATTCTCCCACTGCCAAGACCCCATACGGCCGGCCGTGGTTCGCAGGCCGGATGCTCAAGGTAGCCAAGCGGCTCAGCCTCGACACCTGGATGAACCTGAACTTCTTTCTTTTCTCCTGTCTCACGTTGCATCCCGGCATACACTCTGTTTCTTTGTGGGAAAATGACTTGCGACAAGAGATTCTGACTGCTCCACTTACTAATTATGTGATGCCCTCTCTTCAGGAGCAGTGATTCTAAGGCTATTGATGTTGCCTGTGCAACCCCGATACGCTGCGGACTTCGGGCCCTTTATTTGTGTTCTTTTTGGCTTCTCTACAGTCAGCGTCAACGGGGCTCTGTGTCTGATCCCATCGAGCTGAACTGCATCGTTGCATATTCCCAGTATTTGGTCATGGGACTTGGCGTTGATTGCTTGATATACCCAAGTTCGTGCGATGAGATATGACAGTACATGCCGTGCCTATTCTCTCTTCTTCTTTCCCCTCCCCTAACCGGTTTGATTTGTGTTATCCCGCCCTGGTCTACCCTGGTCTACGTAGACCGCCATGGGAATGTATCATTTTGGGGCCATTTTGAATCATTGGTCTATCTATATATTATATAATGCTATTCTCTTTTGCCAACCGACACAGCGTTGACCGTTAACTTATGGTTGGGAGCACGGGTGCCATCTTGCGTGCTGACAATCGTCAAAATATCCTTGCCTTCGACACTGGACTGTGATGGCGACAGATAACTTACCTTTTCCTGGTGTGGAGATGGCAGATGGTCTGGGGAGAAGAGGCGCTCCACTTCCTCAAGCGACTTACCGGCAGTCTCTGGATACGCAACCCAGACGATTATGGCAGCGGCCCAATTGAAGGCCGCAAAACAGTAGAAATAATTGAACTCGATCCGTGACCGCGCGATCGGCGTGCACTGAGCGAAGATCAGATTCAGGCTCCAGTTGGTGGCCGTCGCCACGGAGGAACCTCGCGCGCGAATCGCCGTGGGAAAGATCTCGGATTGGTAGATCCAGGAGATGAGGCCCAGACTGGTATAGAAGAGCGAGAAGAGGAAGAACATGCCAATCGCGGCACGGATTGCGCTGGGATTCGATGCGCTCGCGTTCTCAAAATTGCCGTATACCTGTCCCAGGATGGCCTCCACACACATGCTGGCGCCCATCCCCAGTAACGAGGGGATCAGAAGCTTGCGACGGTCAACTCGATCGATAAACAGGATAAAGATGGTGTTCCAAAATTGGGCCAATGCGCCCCAGATGCCCTGGATGATGAGTGAGGTCGACTGTGTCAGGCCTAGGGTTTCATACAAGCCGGGGTTATAGTTCGAGATCACGTTCGTGCCTGAGCACTGGGTAAACACCTGCATGCCACAGGCCAGCAGCACTCGACGACGCCAGCTCGGCTGTGTGAGCAGAAGCTGACGCCAGGAGCGAACGGCAGACCGTCGTTCCTCCGCAATGCTGTCGCATATTTGCGTGAACTCGGATTCGACCAATTGGGCGTTAGACTGTCCGTCGACCAAGTGTAGACGATTCAAGATCGCTCGGGCTGTATCCATATCACCCTTCTCGACGAGCCAGCGAGGGGACTCGGGGAGAAACCAGATGCCAACGCTCAGAATGACGGCGGGGACTGCTTGGAATGCTAAGGGGAAGCTCCAGGAGAACGCCCCTGTGCGAAGAGAGCACCCGTATCCTACCCATTGCTAGAGGCGGTCAGTCAGGAGCCAAGATGCATTGATGGACAAGACACCTACTGCGACGACAACCCCCAGCCCGATCATCCACTGCTGCAGAGAACCCAGGAAGCCACGGATACGGGAAGGGGATAGCTCACTCTAGACAACAATCAGCAATGGCAGCACCTACAGCGATGAGAAGGTCTGGGATAGAAAGAAGGAAGACATACACAGTAGACCGGAATGATCGCTGACATCAAACCAACGGCCACCCCAGCGATCAAACGGCCCACGACGAGCATGGCCACGTTAGCGGCGCCAGCTTGCAAGGCAGCCCCCAAGCTAGCAAGGAGGCCGCCGGTGAAAAGAACCGGGCGTCTCCCCCAGGGATCGGAGATATACGAGACGACGACCGAGCCCAAAATGGCACCGCCTGCGGAAGACGAATCAGATCCAAAAGATTGGTCAAGGCAGATAATCTAATCGGCGGGTATATCCGCACCATTATAGGAGGCCACAATCCCGCCCGTGGCTGCATCAGAGGGATTGTGGAAACGAAGCTTGAATGAGTCCTGATCGATGACTGAGGAGATTACGCCCGAGTCATAGCCAAACAGAAACGAGCCGAGCGTGGCGAAGAGGCAGCAGAGGGAGACGAGAAGATAGGGCATGGTCCAACCTGGCTGGGGCGTGCTGGGTCTCGTTGGCGGGACTGCGGCGGCTCCTTCGTCTGTTGTCGCTGTTATCCATGAAAGTCTCGGTTTTTGTCTCAGAGCTGGGTTCTAGACATGGTCCGCAGTGGAATATGGGATAACCCTATCTGGAGCTGCCACCCGTGTGGGATACCGTCTGACCACCCGGCCGGGAAAAGCAAGGAAGGGGCAGAATGAAGGATGATACTAGGTGCTGAGGTGCCAGGCTGCCAGCAAACCGATTTGGAGCTCTGCAGAGGGAGATTGGACGGCGGATTCAGGGGAGGGGGGAAGGGGAATGGAAGGGGAAGAATCCGTCAGCATGGAGGATGGGATGAATGGGGGACCCCTGCCCAAGCCAGCACGATTAGGGTCTGCCTGGCCCGCCAATCCGTGGCCCGCCAGGCCCTGGCTCCAAGGCCTGCTGTGTCTCGGCCGCACTCCACCTATGAATGCTATTCTATTCTGGCCGCACGGCGACCCATGACTGGCCGGCGCACGCGGTTCTTCGTCCCTAGTCCAATTGCTAATTCCCTATGGCTGCGCGTCCCATGGATCGGGGCCCTCCACCGGACACGATAAACGGTCGAATCACGGCGTCCTGGTCTGAAAGGCCGAATGCTTGTTTCCTGCAGCATATAACCGAGGTGCGGTCGGCCTATTCGGCCTTGACGCCGAACGAGCGAGCGCCTGGGCCGTTGTCGCAGTTAGACTCCTACTAGGGGTGGACTAGGCTCGTTGGTTTTGCGGAAAATTCAGCGGTCGCTTGCAGGCCCTGGCTGCCCTGGCTGCCCTGGCCTGCCCTCGTCGTCATGGTCCGTTGCGCTCCCATCCGCTTGTCACTGCCGGGGAGGAGGGAGGGATCCAGATCAGCCCTATTGAGCGATTTTCTCGCAACCAGCCTGCGACCCAAACCAAATCCCTCGTGGAGACCGTGCAATTTATTTTTAATTTTTTTTTTTCTCTTTCTCTCTCACCAAATAATTACCGCACGCTCTGTCCCCGTGTGACTGCTTCGCCATCTCCTTCCTCTCGCGCCGGTGCTTGAGGCTTCGTTGATTCCTTCTGACGGTCTGACCTTTCCCCTGCTGGCCTGCCCCAATCGGAAACCAGGGTCTGGGCATTCCTGTGCATCGGGGTGGATCTGCCCGTCGAGGTTGCCCGTCGAGTCTCCATTATTCGGATCAGCGTCTTCATCAGTGCATAGTGCATTATCGCTTCGCTTTTCTCACCACTACTACATCCTCATCCTCATCACCGCCACCCCCCAGCAGCTGGGTAGCTCTTCCTGCGACTGCACCAGCTCCTGCTGCTGCTGAGAGCTCCGATTCTTGGGGCTCCGATCGGTGTCATGTAAACCCCCCTGTGCTTTCTGCGTGCTCCAATCACGGCCATGTGAGCCGGCAACCCACGTAATCCCAGGCCCCCCTCACCTCCCCCCGTACTTGGGGACGGGGAAGCAGCGACGAGGCTCGCGAGCGGGCCCGGTCGGCGACAGGCGTGGTGCAGGGCATCCAGGCATTAGCAGTTGACATTATTTCCGGGCAGCTGGTAGTGCAACTGGGGCGGGCGTTGGGGTTCACGAGTCACGCCTGGCTCTGGCTGTGGTTGTGGTCGCTCTCACTGGCTGCCACCGGCTCTGCAACGCCATCCACCCTGACTAATTCGCGCTGACTCCATTCTTTCCTCCAGAAGAAGCACTTCATTCCTTTCGTCATCCTCCCCTTCCAAGCCGACACCACAAGCAAGCCCTCCTCCGTCCGGCTATCAATCAATCAGTCAATCAATCAATCTTCCCCTCCAACCCCCCCCCTCAAAATATTCCCCAACCCCAACACGCCCACACCAGTCGATCGTCTGCCTCGCCCCCGTGTCTGATCCCCCCGATTGATCCCCTCGATCAATCCTTCCCCCCGCGCACCTACCGCCTGCCTTTCGTGCCTTCCATGAACCTGTGAGAAGCGTCAATTCCGCCCTCGTGGAGGTTGCGATAACGGCCGATCGCCACGCGGACTCTTTCTCCTTGCTGATCAACCTAGTCTCCCGACGACTCCCCTCCACAGACACCTCATACCCCCTTGCATACCGCTGCACCGACCGCCGTGAGGTGAGCTCGCCTTCGCCTTCCCCCCTCATGGCCTCTGCTCCCAGCCCCATGCTCGCCGACAATGCGACCGAGGACGACCCCTCCGCCGCGTCCGACTCGTTTTTCTATGCCCACGATGACCTGGAAACCTCCCCCGGCCAGTTCGCCGATCTCTCCGGCAAGGACGATGCGCTGGGCGACTCGAAGCCCGTGAAGGACCACCTGCCCATGCAGAAGCGCCGCCGGGTGACGCGCGCCTGCGATGAGTGTCGTCGCAAGAAGATCAAGTGTGACGGGAAGCAGCCGTGCACCCACTGTACCGTCTACAGCTACGGTAAGTCGATCCCTTCCCGTCCGATCGCTCCTTGTTCGAGTCGCACTCATCGTTCCGGGGTCCGCAGAATGTACCTACGATCAACCCTCGAACCGTCGTCGCAATCCCGCCCCCCAGTACGTCGAGGCGCTGGAAAACCGTCTGCACAAGGCTGAGGCCCTCCTGCGCGTGGTTCTCCCGGATCTCAACCTCGACGACCCGCAATTCGATGTGCACGCCTCGGAGCAGATGCTGGCCGCGATCAAGCGGGAGAAGCACCAGCAGGAACAACAACCACAGCCGCAGCCACAACCACAACCGCAGCCGCAGCCATTGTTGTCTGCGCCTATCGCCGCCCCCGGTCGACGCCGCAGCTCCGTGGCCCTGGCGGGCTCCGCGGACTCGGGCACAGATGGGAACGGTGGCGATGAGTCCCTGCTGGAATCGATGGTGGACAACCACGGCTATATCGATCTGGACGACCAGGGGCATTGGGATTACCACGGCCACAGCTCGGGCATGAGCTTCATCCGCCGTCTGCGCAAGCAGCTCGGGGCATCCGACATCCAACCACCGACGATCCGATCGCGCCCGGTCAGTCAATCCAAGTTCGACAGCCCTAAATCATTGTCGGAGTCGCCGCAGGATACGTCCTTGCACCCGACCCACGACCTGCCGCCGCGGGATATCGCACGGCGTCTGTGTCACAATGCTCTCGACGACGGCTGCTCGCTGATGCGCTTCGTGCACGAGCCCTCGTTTTTCAGCATGTTTGATCGCATCTACGATACCCCCCCGGATCATTTCTCCAACGAAGAAAACTCGTTCCTGCCACTGCTCTACATCGTCATCGCGGTCGGTTGTTTGTTTTCCGATGGCGGTGCGGGGGCCATCGACATTTCGGGCTATGAGGGCGCCATTGGGCAAGGGTAAGTCCCGGATTCTCGTGGTCTGGATGGGTCGTGGATTTGAATGCTGACTGGTGGTAGGTTTCAATACTTCCGTGCGGGCCAACAGCTGCTGGAGGTCACCGATTGCCGCGACCTGGTGTCGCTCCAGGCAATCTGCTTCATGGTGCTCTTCTTGCAGTCCTCCGCCAAGCTAAGTACGTGCTATTCGTATGTGGGCATCGCCCTTCGGTCCGCCTTGCGCCTCGGGCTGCACCGCAAGATGACGGCGCAATTCTCGCCGCTGGAGCAGGAGCTGCGGAAACGTATCTTCTGGGTGATCCGAAAGATGGACATCTACGTGAGCACGATGCTGGGGCTGCCCATGATGCTGAGCGACGACGACATCGACCAGGAGTACCCGGAGTCCGTCGACTCGGAGTTCATCACCCGCGACGGCATACTGGCCATGCCGTCGGATCGCACTCCGCTGATGGTCGGCGCCAACGCGCACACCGGGCTGTCCAGCATCATCCTCAAGGTCGTGAAGTACATCTACCCGGTGAAGCATGCCCAGCATCGGGGGTCGGACCAGCACTACGTGGTGAGCCACTCCAAAATCCGGGAGATTGAGCGAGATCTCCAAGCGTGGATGGAGGAGCTGCCTGCGGCCCTGCGGCCCGGCACGGAGGTCTCTCCCCAACTCGAACGGTAGGTTGTTCCGGCCCATGTTTATGGCGATCATTACTGACTATATCCAGGGTCCGGCAACTGCTGCGCATCAGCTACGCCCATGTGCAGGTGATGATGTATCGACCGTTCCTGCACTACGTCTCCAGCGGCTCGCAGGCTCGTGGAGTCGACCGGCGGTCCTACGCCTGTGCTGCGGCCTGCGTCAGTGTCTCGCGGAATATCGTGCACATCACGACAGGCATGCACAAGCGGGGCTTGCTCAACGGATCGTTCTGGTTCACCATGTACACGACATACTTTGCCATCCTGTCGCTGCTGTTCTTTGTGCTCGAGAACCCCGATTCGCCCACGGCCAAGGACGGCGTCTTGAAGGACGCGATGGAGGGCAAGAACACGCTGGCCGGGCTGGCGAAGAAGAGCATGGCGGCGGACCGCTGCTCGCAGAGTCTCAGCTGCTTCTTCAAGAACCTGCCCGAGCTGCTCAAGAACCGCCAGAGCGCGACTGCCCGGGCCAACCTCAAGCGGCCCGCGCCGTCCAGCAGCAACCACCATCACCACCACCACCGCGCCCCAACTGCCACGGCCACCACCAACACCACCACCAAACCCTTCGAGATGCCCCCGCCGCAGCGCGCCAACACCTTCCCCAACCAACTGCTGCACCGATCGACCAAGTCCGAGGCCAGCAACAAGCCCAAGAGCCTGGACGACAACGCTGCCCGCAATGCCCCCGCGAACCCGCGACACAGCCAGCCGCCGTCGTGGTTCCCGTCCACCCCGGAGCCCGCCGCCGACAACGTCTCGACGCCGTCCGAGACTGCCACGGCCAACAGCTCGACGCGCGCGTCGCCCGTGTCCATGTCGATGCCGCTGGGCGACTCCACCGGCGCCTTCAACGCGACGGCCTTTGGCAACCCCTGCAACTTCCCCGACCTCATGCCCATCATGTTCCCGTCGGACGACCCCTTCGCCTACCCCACCCAGCCCATGTCGACCCTCGAAAACGACCACTTCCGCCAAGAGCCCCCCGTCACCTCGCAGTTCGCGCCGACCCTGCCGTCCACGGACACCAGCGGTGTCGGCTCTCTCGGCGTCACGACGCCCACCCTGGACGGCTTCGGCAATTTCTCGGTCTTCTCCGGTGGAGCCCCGAACGGCCTCAACTCGACGCCCAGCATCTCCACCCGCCTCGCCAACCAGCAACACGTCGGCCAGTCCCGACTGCAGTCGCCCACGTCGCACTCCTCTACTCCGGGCAACGGCACGGAGGCCGTCAACAGCCCGGACCTGGTCTCCCTGCCCAACCAAAACTTCATGTGGCAGGGCTACAACTTCCAACCGCCCAACTTTGCCCCTGAGACACCCCCCGTCCCGGCCGCGTCGTCGTCGTCGGGACTCGGCCAGTACGGGATGGGCGTCGATGACGCCACCGCGACTGCGACTGCGACTGGCCCGGGCTCGGGCATGGGACTGGACTTGGGACTCCCACTGGACGATCTGTTCGGCAACGGGGACGTGTTTCGGCCCGGCGGGCTGAGCGACGACTGGACGCAGTGGATGAATGTGGGCAGCTAGTCAGGTGATGAGTCACATGTAGGTGGTAATCTGAAATCCGGGGAGGGGGAGTAAAATATTGAGGTAATACCCCATGTGCGATGCGAATCGGAGTATGACCGGCGTTGTTTCCTTTCTTTTGTTTCCTTTATTTTCGGTGTCTGTATGTACGTTGGGATGCTTTATGTTGTGAATTCAATGATAACCGATTTACTTTTTTATCTTCTGTCTACGATATTTTTTTCTCTCTCTTCTAGATCTAGATCGCTAGCTAGCTGGCTGGCTGATCTATCTATCTTATCTATGGCTTATGCTATGGTACATGATTATATATGGTACCCCCACCCACCTCTTACAGTTTACGCGGGAATATGCCAAGACCCAGATGGGCTTAGCATAACCGCCCATTATATCCAACGTATACATACCCTCACCCTATCCCACGCCCCCGTCTTCGACTACCCAGGGCTATATCAAACCTCCAGCTGGGTAGTAGACAGGGTGAGTACGACCTCACCCGCATATCCAACAGCCCAAACTGGACACAAATCCTATATCCAACATGATCTTCCTCAACGGGACATATCCTCACTCAAACATAATGCAGTATATCTCCACTGGACATGACAAGCACAAACCGAAAAATCAACCCTTACACCCAACCCATCCGAATATGACATAATACATGCCCTAGGGAGGACGAAGAGAAAGAGGAATAGGAGGGAAGTTTAGTGTCACCTCCTCAGCGGCGGCTGATACCAACTCCAAATATTCAGCCCGACCTTCAACCCCCTCGTCACCGGAAACGCGGCGTGCCAGGTCTCGGGATACCCAGTGCCATCCGACCGTAAATTCTCCCAGAAGATCGCGTTGCCCTTGATGGGCTTGAACGTGATGCCGGACACGTTGCTGAGGGTGCAATCGAGGAATCGACACCATTTGTCGTCGCGCGGCATGCGCAGACGCGGGAAGTTGGTGCCCCCGCCGTCGCAGTCGTCGTCCAGGTATACCATGAATGTGCTGAGGCGGTCGCCGCCCCGCGCGGCGGACCCGGCCCAGTCGTAGTGGTGCGTGTAGTGGCCTGATACGTTGTAGCGTTGGGCCCACATGCGTTCGATGTATAGGTGCGGTTTCCAGCCTTGGAATGACGATGCGCGGGTCTCGAGGCATCGGACGGTGTTGTCGCGGGGGAGGAGGGCGCGGTCGGAGAGTCGGGTCGACGGGTCGATGCGGGTGGTTTGTCCATTGTAGATTATTGAGGGGGTGTAGGCGTTCGTGCTGGGAGAGGAGGGGGGTGGGTCAGTGGGCTGTTTTGGAATGGGGGTTGGTTGGGGGAGGGGGAGATACCTGAGGTTGACGAGGTGGTCGGCTTCAGTGGTCGAGAGGAAGTCCTCGATGTAGATGATCAAGGGGTCCTTGGAGAGGAGGTGCACGCGGTAGGTGTCGTCGGGACATGATGGGATGATGCCGTCGGGCAGACTGAGGATCTCGGGGTCCAGGGAGATGTCGGATTCGGCGTCAATGGCGTCGGAGTCCGGGTCGAAGATGTTGGTGGGCTGCGGGTAGAGTTGGCGGAGGAGAGGGGCGAGGACGAAGAGGTAGAGCGGGAGCAGGTAGAAGAGGGAGGACAGCAGGGTGGAGAGGGAGAAGCGCGGCATTTTATACGGTCGGATGGGGTGTCGGAGGCATTGAGGGTCGTGGTGCCTGGGGAGGTGAGGTGAGGTACTCCGTAGTCAGGCAGGGGATGTGGATGGTCTGATCCGTCAGTCATCGGAGATTGATATGATCGGGATGCGCGGGATCGATCAGTTAGTTAACTAGTTAATACTGTTGAGTCAGCTGTGCACGGTAACTATGCAGAGTATGCAGGGCATGCCTGGGGAGGCAGTTCGCGCCTGAGGCAGCAGAGCAGGTGACCGTCGGGCGCCGAGGTCACGCGGCCGGGGTGGAGGTTCAACCGTCAACGGGCTAAGGGTATCTCCTTCTCCGGGTTGCGGGGTCGACTGCAGCCTGTGGCCGGCGGCAGGTTGGTCAGCACCACTGCAATAGTTAACTAACTAACTAGTCCGCCCGGTGAGCGAACTGAGCCCAGCACTGGGCACTCTGCAGCGTCAGCTCGCCAGCTTCAGTTCGTTCATCCGGGCCTGCCTTCTGCCTGTCCCCCTCAGGCAGCCGCCCCCCGTTGCACTATTTGCTGTCAGTGTCAACGCAGCCGATCGATCTGTCAGGCATTGCGTCATCGGCTGTGACATGCTGGAAGTGCGGAGGGATCGGCCAGCGACAGCATCATCGTGGCGAGGCTCATAACCATATATCCCTGGATTTGCGGAGACTCCGCGTGGGGATTGCAGCAACGCGGAGAATCGTTCAGGAGCGGGAAGATGGAATAAGCTGCGAGCCAGTAGCCAGAGGGAAGCAGACTAGCAGGAGCCACGTAGACACTAGACGCGGCGTGTAAAGAGACAGCCGGTCACCTGACCGCCACGCTTCTCCGGGGCGGCCGGGGCGCTAGGCCGGAACGGGGGGGATGGCGTCGGGGCAGGCCCGCCTCGTGTGAGTTTCCGTTCTGGGCAGTGGCCAGTGCCACCCTGTCTGTGAAGTGTGACTATCGACCCCGTGACCCGGCCAACAAGGTTTTGCCGGCCTCTCGACGCGCTCACGGTCTCACCATCCTTGGTTCTCCCATCTTTATGCAGGTGGGATATGCATCCCGGGGTAAAACTTTCCTAAGCTTCCTCCCCCCGTCCATCCCACGCCGATCCGCGGCCTTCCTAACCCCAACCGGGCTGCTATCGACGCCCATCTCGGCTATCTTCCGGTCGCCGTCCCACTACATATGTCCTCCAGGCCTCATCCAGCCCGCTGACTGGCTTGTCGTGACTAATGCGCTGGACAAATGCCGGCTAAAGCCTCTCGGGAATCCCAGGCTCTCCCGCCCCCCTCGCTTAACCAGTTAACAACTTAACCTTGTGGCCCCCCCGGTGGATCGAGAAATCTCTTTCCCTGGATGCAACATGAGTCACCCTGCATCTGGTTCGTCCGGGAGCCGACTCTACAGCGGGAGAAGGATTGCGGTGGCCGCCGCCCTGGTTGGCCCCTCCGGCCCTCGCCCTCCGGCGGCGAACGACGATCCGGGCTCCAGCGTTTGCCTCTGCGACGCCTTTAGACTCTGTTGGATCTGACATGGTCCACCGGCAAAGTCTTCACATCCAACCTACTTGGGACCGGGGGTAAACAGTGAAACAGGAGTAGGCACGCGCGCAGCCCCCCTCCAGCCGCATCGGCAGCACCCAGCAGCGTACCTGGCTGGCCGAACCAGCCCGCGGCGGGCTTCGGGTCCCGCTGGGCTATACGTTTTCTGATATCCAGACGAGCTCGGGTAAATGCCCCTAGCCAGGTGGAGGGAACCTTCTTTTTATATGTCCTGCGTTTTGGCCCCCGATCTGCGGCTGAATGTTTCCCTGGCGAGAACTTCTCCGCGCCGGCTAAGCGACACCTTACATCTGGGGAAAACACTCCCCCGACCCAGTCTCCCACATCACGGGGCCACGATTGTGGGAATTCGCCTGCATAGTGGACAGGACAAGGCCCGTTAGTTGCTTGCTCGACGTATCAGAAGCCTCCTGTTGAAAGCCCCCCCATGATGGCCTCCCCGGATGGGGTTTGGCCACGACGTCGGCTGTGGAGAGGGTTCGAGGAAGGGGGGAGAATCCAGTATCCACACGCGTCTAGCTGCTCCGTGGGCCGTAGAACCTGTAGGAAAACATAGATATTACTTATGGCCCGGCCCGTCTCTGTCTTTCCTCCTTCTTTTCTCCTTCTCATCCATCTCTTTCCTGTTGACAGGACGTCTTGCTTCCCCTTCCTCCCTCTCTCAGTCCGCCTCCTCCCACCTGTTGACAGGATCTCTCGTGCCCTCTGAAATTTTCTCTGCCTTTTTGCCTCCCATTTCCTCGCCCCTACCATGGGTCTCCTGCACCTCGTTGAGGACCGCCCGACCCCCAAAAATGTCTACAATTGGCGGGTCTACCTGCTCGCCGTCATTGCCTCATGTGGTTCCAACATGATCGGCTACACGAGCGGGTTCATCGGCACGACCATCACCATGCCCTCCTTTGAGCGGGAGTTTGGCCTCGACAAGATGTCCACCCCCAAGGTGGACCTGATCAGTGAAAACATCGTCTCGCTCTTCATCGCCGGAGCCTTCTTCGGCGCCCTGCTCACCTACGGCCTGTCGCACTACCTGGGCCGCAAATGGAGTTTGACTGTCTCGTCGGCTGTCTTCATTCTCGGCGCCGGCCTGCAGATGGGGGCGAATGGCTCCCGAGGGCTCGGAATCTTATACGCTGGTCGGGTCTTATCCGGACTTGGCACCGGTGTGGCTTCCAATGTCATCCCGATCTATCTGTCTGAGCTGGCCCCCCCTGCCATTCGAGGCCGATTGGTCGGCTTCTATGAGCTGGGCTGGCAGGTCGGTGGTATGGTTGGCTTCTGGATCAACGTGAGTTATCTTCCCCTCTCCGGCCCCATTTCGGAGGGTTCAGGGCTAACCTTCCGATGCAGTACGGTGTGGAAGAAACCATGCCCGAGAGCCACAAGCAGTGGGTTATTCCCTTTGCCATCCAGATCATCCCCTCCGGCATGCTGTTCCTCGGCTCCCTGTGGATGAAGGAATCCCCCCGTTGGCTCTTCCTCAAGGGTCGTCGTCAGCAGGCCATGGAGAACCTGTGCTGGATCCGCCAGCTGGACGAGGCGGACATCTACATCACCGAAGAGGTGGCCACCGTGGACCAAGCCATTGAGGAGCAGATCGCCTCCGTTGGCCTCGGCTTCTGGAAGCCCTTCCGCGCCGTTGCCGACCAGCCCGGCCTGCGGTACCGTCTGTTCCTGGGATGCATGCTGTTCTTCTGGCAGAACGCGTCCGGCATCAACGCCATCAACTACTACAGCCCCACCATCTTCTCCAGCATCGGTGTCCAAGGCAACACCAAGGGTATCCTCAACGGTATCTTCGGTGTCATCAAGGCTATCTTCACCGTCATCTGGCTCCTGTTCCTGGTCGATCAGTTCGGCCGCCGTAAGCTGTTGCTGTGTGGTGCCGTGTGTGGTTCCATCTGCATGTGGGTGATCGGTGCGTACATCTGCGTGACGAAGCCGACGGAGCACCCTCGTGACACCCTGGACGGTGGTGGTATCGCCGCCATCTTCTTCTTCTACCTGTGGACCGCCGTCTACACCCCGACCTGGAACGGTACGCCGTGGGTTATCAACTCGGTAAGCTTCCCCTTTTTTTTTTTCATCGCACCTGTTGGTCCATCACTAACCCGCAGCAGGAATCCTTCGATTCCAACATCCGTCCGCTGTCGCAGGCTTGCACGACGGCCAGCAACTGGCTGTTCAACTTCCTGGTGTCGCGGTTCACGGAGCAGATGTTCGCAAAGATGAGCTACGGCGTGTACTTCTTCTTCGCGGCGCTGTCCTTCCTGGCCTGGTTCTTCGCCTTCTTCCTGATCCCCGAGACCAGCGGTATCCCGCTGGAGGCGACGGACCAGCTGTTCCGCCTCAAGCCGGTCTGGAGGGCCAACGAGATGCTGAAGGAGCAGCTGAGGGAAGAGGAGGAGCGCTTCCGGGTGGAGATGATGGACAGCCCGGGAGCCTTCGAGAAGGGCGACCCCCAGGAGCACCTGGAGAGCGCCTGAAGAGGGTGACCTGTTTGTTGTTTGCTTTTGTTAGCTTTTTGTTAAGACTTAGACCTTGTATATAGATTTAGACCTGCGTATATATATATATATATGACCGGGACGACCTGCTGGCAGAACGATATGTTTCTTCCCCTGCATGTGACTGCACTACCTTTCCTTCCCTGTAGACACAGACACAGACACAGACACAGACACACATGCATAATTCGTAGAATTAGAATAAGAATTGAGTGCATCATGCGCAGCACCCGCTCCCCTTTCCCCTTCCCTTCCCTTCCCTTCCCTTCCCTTCCCTTCCCTTCCCCTTCTAGTTCCCTCCGATAAATCCTAAATAACTCACCCCGAATATTCCAGAACCCCCTCTCCCCTCTCCTCCCCCACGCTTGGCGCTTACACCCCCCCAGTCCTCCAGTCCCCCAGTCCTCCAGTCCTCCAGCCCTCCAGACTCAGACCTCAGACCTCAGACCTCACCACTCAGGACCCATCACCCTGACCACCCATAAGTAGCCAACCAGTCAGCCAACCAACCAACCAGTCAGCCAACCAACCAACCAGTCCAGCCCAGCCAGTAAGTCCATGACTGAGCGCCTGAGCAAGGTGTGGGTCTAGGCACCCGCCATTCCCACCAGTCCAATCCAACCCAGTCCCTCCCAAGAAATCTGCTCCTGCAGCGCCAAGAGAGGAAAGGATCTGACTAAGAACCAAGCCCCCCCTTCTTGTCTGTCCCAAATTGCGCAACAGTAATGAACTGTTCTTGTCCACGGAGCGGGAACACGCCAAGATGGAGAGGAAGAGGGGGGGGGGGAAGAAATTGGCACGGAACGCCCAGAACTCAGCACAGCACAGCACAGCCTAGCCCAGCCCGGGCTGAATTTTGGGGGTGAGACATCTTGGGGGTTTGGTTACGCAGGACGTACCTACCTTACTCTGTACTTTACCTTCCTTCGTAGGTAGTACCACTTGCAGTAGGTACGGTAGGTAAGTGGTTGTGGGAATGGGTCGGTCGGGTTGTTATTTACTTGGTTACTGTACTTCGGTTGTAACAAAGGATCAGGATCAATTACTTAAACCTACAAGGTTTCGGTCTGGTTTGGGAGTTTGGGTTGGGATTTGGATTGGAGGCGCGCGCGGGGTTTGGTTTCCTTTCTGGTCCATTTGCCAGGTTGGTTGGGGGGTGTCACGGATGACAGGGGATTTGGACGTGTTACTATGTGGTGGTGTTAGGTGTACTTACACTTATCGTGTACTGTCAGTGTCAGGTGGTGGTTGCTGACTGGCTGGAGGGGTTGGGGTTGGTGAGACTGAGACGGAAATTGTGCTGCGACTAAGCCTGGCTTGACCGGACCGGACGGAGTGCGCGAGGCCGAGAGGTTGACCTGGTTAGTGTCCACGGTGTTTACCGTACGGTATGGTATGGTATGGGCTGGCCACTACCGGACCTGACTGGGTTGGCGGCATGATGATATACTAGGTACAAGTTTATAGCGAAAACAGAGGGGAGGGATATGATACTCAATAACTTCTGGATATGCTGGGTGTTATGATGATATATGATGTATGAGGTGATGGGATTGTAGGACTTCGTACTGCTCTGTATGTGTCTGAAAGGATTGCCACAGCCCCGCACACTCTTGGCCCGGCCGGCGCCCAGGCCCAACCGGCCGCGGCGCCCTATGGCGAGTGAGCAGACCGTCTTGTCCGTCTTGTCAGGCCTCCTCCGCCCGGCTGTGCAAGCGGCCTTTTCTAGGCAAGGCTCGGCTCGGATCCCAAGCCTCCCCCTCTCGGCCCAAGACTTCCTCCCTTCCCCTTCTCCCCTCTCCTGAGTCTTGACTCTCCCTCCCCCCCACCCCCCAAAAGAAACCCGAGGTCCCTTGACATCGCTCTGTGTGAATCGCTAAACCCCCTTATTATTATCCATCCCTCCTGCCTCCTGCCTCCGACCCTCTCTCTGCCATCCATCCATCCATCCTGAACCCCTGCCGTGCTGACTCGCTTCCTCGGCTACTCCCCTGCTCTCTTGTTGCGCGTCCTCTGCGCTTGCTCGTTCTCGTCGCTGCTCCCAGCCTGACCTGACCGCATCGCCCCTCTGGCACCACCAAGACTCTTGGTGCGCTTGTCCGTTGCTTGCCTGGTCTTCCTCGCCGTGGCCTTGTGCTGAGTCGCCGGTCTATTTCCGCTGCTCCCAAGACAGGGACAAGACAGAGATTTTCTTGGCAATGTCGGAACCCCAAGACTCGACGGCCCCTTCGACCACCGCCGCGCCCATGCCTGCCTCGACCTCCCAAGACCCTTCTCCCCCCCAGCCTCAACCCGCCCAGGTCTCGTCGACTGCTGCTGCCTCGGCCGCGGCCACCGCCGCCGCTGCTTCAGCCGCCGTCGCCAACCCCCCCATGAACGGCAACGCCTCTCGTCCCAGCGAGGAGTTGCCCTGTCTGTGGACCAACTGCACCGAGAAGTGCTCCTCCGCTGAGGCCCTTTACGTGAGTTTTGATTTTTTTTTTTTTTGTCTGTTTCAGTTGTGGGCTGGACCCATCAGATCTGGATGGAGCTGACCGCCTCGGTTAGGAACATGTGTGCGAGCGTCACGTCGGTCGCAAAAGCACCAACAACCTCAACCTGACCTGCCAATGGGGCAGCTGCCGCACCACCACCGTCAAGCGCGACCACATCACCTCCCACATCCGCGTGCATGTGCCCTTGAAGCCTCACAAGTGTGACTTCTGTGGCAAAGCCTTCAAGCGCCCTCAGGATCTCAAGAAGCACGTCAAGACCCATGCCGACGACTCAGTCCTCGTTCGGTCGCCGGAGCCCGGTTCCCGCAACCCAGACATGATGTTTGGCGGCGGTGCGAAAGGTGAGCGTTTTTCCGGGTGGACCGCGTCTCTGACTGCAGCTGACTCCCATGGAGGTTACGCCACCGCGACTCATTACTTTGAGCCCGCCATGAACCCGGTCCCGAGCCAGGGCTATGCCCACGGGCCTCCCCAGTACTACCAGTCACACCCCCCGCCCCAGCCCGCCAATCCATCTTACGGCAATGTCTACTACGCGCTGAACCACGGCCCCGAGGCCGGCCAGACCTCGTATGAGTCCAAGAAGCGCGGGTACGATGCCCTCAACGAGTTCTTCGGCGACCTGAAACGGCGCCAGTTTGACCCCAACTCATACGCCACGGTCGGACAACGCCTGATCGGGCTGCAGAACCTGTCCCTGCCCGTCCTGAATGGCGGCCCCATGCCAGAGTACCAGGCCATGCCTGCCCCCGTCGCTGTGGGCGGAGGATACAGCCCGGGCGGTGCCCCGTCGGCCCCTGCCTACCACCTGCCGCCCATGAGCAATGTCCGCACCAAGAACGATCTCATCAACATCGACCAGTTCCTGCAGCAGATGCAGGACACCATCTACGACAACGACGACAACGTCGCGGCGGCGGGCGTCGCGCAGCCCGGGGCGCACTACGTCCACGGTGGTATGGCCTACCGCACGACGCACTCTCCCCCCAGCCAGCTCCCCTCCAGCCATGCCACGGCCACGACGGCGGGCGCGATGATGCCCGGCCATGTCGCTCACTCGCCGTCCGGCACTCCCGCTCTCACGCCACCGTCCAGCGCCCAGTCCTACACCTCTGGTCGCTCCCCCGTCTCCCTGCCGTCGGCAGCGCGGGTCTCCCCGCCGCACCACGAAGGGGGCAGCATGTACCCGCGGCTCCCATCCACGACGATGGCCGACAGCATGACCGCTGGATACCCGTCCGCGTCGAGTGCGGCACCCCCGTCCACGCTGGGCGGCATCTTCGATCACGAGGACCGCCGGCGGTACACGGGCGGCACGCTGCAGCGCGCGCGCCCGGAGACCCGCCAGCTGAGCGAGGAGATGGACCTGTCGCACGACGGCGGCAAGGAGGACGGCGAGCGTACCCCGTCCGCCAAGGAGCGGGCAGGATCGTCGTCGCCGTCGTCGTCATCGTCGCCCGGGCGCATCTCGGCCAGCCTGATCGACCCGGCGCTCTCGGGCACCGCGGCCGAAGCGGAAGCGGAAGCCACGCTCCGGACGGCGCAGGCGGCGACGGAGGTGGCGGAGCGGGCGGACGTGCAGTGGGTGGAGAAGGTGCGGCTGATCGAGTACCTGCGGAACTACATCGCATCCCGGCTGGAACGGGGCGAGTTCGAGGACGAGGCGGCGCGGCGCAGCGACAGCGGCGAGCGCACGCCGGACGCGCACGGGGACAGCCACATGGAGGGGGTGGAAAGCTCGACGCCGGGCAAGGAGGAGACGGGGGTGAAGCCGGAGGCGGGCGACGTGGTGATGTACCCGACGCTGCGGCTGGACGAGGACGGCGACGCGAAGATGCCCTAGAGGGAAACCTAAGAGGGAATGAAATGTGTTTACTTTGGTTGCTTGTGTCTCCTCTCTGCGGGAATGTTTTCTTCGGGATTTACTAATGCTTATGACGAACTGGGCGCTTGTTCTTATTCCCTGACCACGAGCCGTGGCATCGCTGTGATTATCTCCTTGTTCGCTTCCTGTCTCCGGGGGTCGTGTACATGCTGATGGTGTCTTTTTTTTTTTTTTTATTATTATTATTATTATCTGGCCCCATAGTATCCGCGGAATGGAAGCTTCTCTTTTTTCTTACTTGTTTTCTCTTCGAGTAGATCCACTCGTGCTGGTATTTACATCTTACCGGGAATCGTAGCATGTAGCCAGGCAGATGCACCGCTGCACGGTGGGATCCGACTGAATGCTACCTGCCCTGCCCTGCCCAGTGCTCTGCCCAGTGCTCAGGCCGGCCCAGCATTCCGCGGCTGGAGGGCAGCAGCTGCACGCGGAGAATGACGCAAACAGCGGGGGCGGGAGATCGGTTGATCCGCCAGTGAGACTAGACCCAGACCCAAACATGGAGACAATACGGAGTAGACTACTGTATACTTAGTCAGTAGACTGTACGGAGTACTCTGTACCTTGGAGAGTAGAGTAGAGTAGAGTAGCAATCATCAACAGTCCACCCCGAGCCGAAACATGGTTGAGCGGATGGTAGGTGACCATCCTGCCCGGTAGGATGGGAGGATGGTAGGATTGGGGGAGGGATGCTTTCACCTTTCCTGATCCGGGCGAGTGTGGTGTGCTTTTTCCTGATGGGGATGGAACCTTAGTCTGCTGTGATGAGAGCCATGGGTCAGGTCAGGCTTGGTTTTTGTGGTCTGGTTGTTGATTTATCCTGTGTCTACTGTTTCTCGTGTCTGTCTCTGTCTCTGTCTTTGTCTCCTGTTTCTGTTTGTGTGTGTGTGTGTGTGTGTGTGTGTGTGTGTGTGTGTGTGTGTGTGTGTGTGTGTGTGTGTGTCTGGGGATGAAAGCTGTTTTTTGGTGTATGTGTGGATGTAGGTATTTAACTGAGGAATCCCTAAAATGGTCTCAGATATTTACTGTATTATAGATAAATAAAGTTGAGGAAGTATGTTGTGTTCTTTGTGTACAGTTGATAGACTGTAGGGTCAAGAGTAAGACGCACCCGTCCTTGCAGATGGCTCCACCTCCTGTTTACGGCGGCGGTGGCCTCGCTCCACCGGGGCGGGCGCGGTGGTATTGGGGGGATGTAATGCCAGGCCCGCCTATTAAATGGGCGGGAATGACCGATCTGGAGGCGATCAACCTTATTCCTTGAGTTGACTTGATTGAAGTAGTGACTGGGTGTTGAGTTGTTGCTTGGGATTCCGTGCGGTGTGGTGATTGATTGATTGATGATTGATTGATGGACGGATGGATGTTTGTTGATTCACTCTCAGTCTTCCAGTCCAACTACAGTCTACCTACACACTAACAATCCCCACACGGAAGCGGTCACGCTCAAAACCACCGGCGCGTTGGCCACTCACACTCGCTTTCACGCTTCCTGACAATACTGCCTGCCGTATTATTGTCCCTCGGCGTCATCACTTCTCTTCTTCTCCTTCTCTTTCTCGCCAACTGCCTCTCTGCCCGTGCTTTTCTCTCCATCTCCCATCTCCTATCTCACTTCTCACTGCTTCTCCCTCCGCGACCTCTTCCCTGCCATTCCACCCCCGTGTCTCACCGTCTCACCGTCTCACCGTCTCACTTCCTCCGTACAATCAATCCCTTTGTCTCTCCTCCCTCAACACAGCCATCCTCCATCGCGACCGCCTCCCCGCGGTGGCTGGCTCTCGTCTCCTCAGCCACTCCCAGCTCGCGTCGTCGCGGTGGCAAACCGCCGTTCCCTTGGGTCCGCCTCCCTGGACCTGCCATTCCGGTTTCGTCCCCATTTTGGTCCCTCTCGTCCTGCTTTTCTCGCTGAGCTCATCGCTCCGCCCGTCGCTCGCCCTCGCCGCGGCATTCCTGCGACTCGCCCACTGCCACTCCACTGCCCGCTAGAGTAGATCGCTTAGACGCTCCACGACCACCACCGCGGATCTCAACGGATAGACACCGCTCACCACCATGCCGCTCTCCAACCGCCGTCGCGCGCGGCGCAAGGAAATCCAGCTGCAGGAAACGTCCGACGCGGAGGCCCCGGATTCGTCGCCGACGCGGCCGTCCAACAAGAAGCGCAAGGTGGGTTACATCCGAGGCCGCGCTGTTGCGGTTGCTGCTGCTGCTGCTGCTGCCTCCAGAAAACTAATGCCTCCCTCGTCCAGGTCGACCACCGTGCATCCCCCCAGCCCCGTGCCATCAAACCCGAATCCGCCGATGAAGCCGACGATGACTCCCCGGACCAAGAGCTGTCGGAGAACCAGGACCTGGTCGACATGGTCATCTCGTATCTGGACGCCGCGCGCGAGGAGGTGCGCGTGCTCCGCGACCACTCCAACACCAAGACCGAGAACAAACAGAGCGTCCGCGCCTACGCCAAGATCGCCGGCCGCACCTGGACCTACTACGTCAAGACCCTGCACGTGAATATCGGCCGCGAACCCGACCGCGAGCAGAAGCTGGATGAGCAGTCAAGTCCCGTTACTATCGCCGCCCGCGCCCTACCCGAGGTCAACGTCGATCTGGGGCCCAGCAAGTTCGTTTCGCGCCTGCACGCCGAGATCCTCTACGATGGGGAGGAGACCGCGTCCTGGCACATCCGCGTCAACGGCCGCAACGGCGTGCGGCTGAACAACGGCATTCTCAAGCGCGGCACCGATGCCATCCTGTCGTGTGGAGACATCATCGAGATCGCCAACACTCAGATGATGTTCGTTACCCCGGGCGACAAGGCCAATATCCACCCGAGCTTCGTCGAGCGCGCCCAGCGGCTGGCCAACGGCGAGGAGGAGCCCCCGACGTGGGACGCCTCCCAGCACGCGCATCCCCCGCCGACCTCGTCCGCGGCGACCGATGCCGCCCCCGCCACGACGGGCGGTCCGCCCACGCTGGCGCCCGCGCCGCAGTTCCTCAAGCGCCAGGTCACGCCGCCGCCGCGGTCGCCCGACACGGTCGGCGCGCGGACGGCCAAGCAGTCGCCGCTGTACAACCGGGGCATGATGATGGAGAGCACGGAGGAGATCGACTACAGCAAGGACTCGGCCAAGGATCTGAAGCCGCCGTACAGCTACGCGACGCTGATTGCGCAGGCGATCTTCTCGAGCGAGGAGGAGAAGCTCACGCTGAACAGCATCTATAACTGGATTATGGACAAATATGCGTTCTACCGGCATTCCCAGAGCGGGTGGCAGGTAAGCTGACTATAAAGACGAGGTGTGGCAAAGCTGACCAGACCAGAACTCCATCCGCCACAACCTGTCGTTGAACAAGGCCTTCCAGAAGGTCCCCCGCCGCACCGACGAACCCGGCAAAGGCATGAAGTGGCAGATCGCGCCGGAGTACCGCGAGGAGTACTGGAAGAAGCAGCTACGCAAGGGCACGCAGTCGTCGGCGCCGTCGTCGCCCGCCACGAAGGACCCGGGCCGCGCCAACGGGATGGAAGCGGTGTTCGCCGCCAAGAAGTCGCCGCCGGTGTCGTCGCCCGGCTTCAGCTCGTTCCCCGTGGCGCCCGTCGAGGCCTACACCCCGGAGCGCGGCTCGCGGGCCACGCGCAACGGCGCCGCGGAGCACCTGCGCCTCCCGCACGCGCGCGACTACGAGGAGCCGTCGCCGCTGCCCACCCGCTCGGCCACCAAGAACCCCAGCAACGGCACCAGCCTCAGCCGCAACTACGGGCTGTCGGACGCGGCGGTGGGGTCGCCCCCGGTGCTGTCGTCGTCGTACTACGACGAGGGGCCCTCGTCGATGATCACGCCGGCACCGCAACGGCAACAACCACGACTGCCCCCGCCCAGCACCGCGCAAATCCCGTCGAAGTTCATGCCGATGAGCTCACCCGCACAGTTCTGGAAATTCGCCGACATCGGCAGCACGCCCGCGCGCCCAGTACCCGACATGAGCCCGCTGAAGGGCGACCCGGGCGACGGACTCGGCAGCATCCCGAGCAGCAGTCCGCCGCCGCCGAACCTGGCCAGCCCGAGCAAGCCGGGGACGGCGACGGGGATGGCGACGGGGCGGCTGCCGGCGCGTCGCGAGGAGGCGCCGGAGCGGGTGGAGGAGGAAGCGGAGGATGACGGCAGTGGGTTTGATCTGGCGAGGTGGGTTTTTTTTTTTACTCCCCTTCTTTTTATTCCTCTTTTCAGCATGCTGACCGGCGCAGGGGCTTCCAAACGATCGGCTCGTACCATCGGCAGTTGAGCAACGCGGCGCGCACGAGCGCGGCCACCTAGACTGATTCGTTTACTTTTGATTTGCTGCGGCGTGCGGTTGCACTGCATAAGAGACGAAGATTGATGCTAGCCATGATTATGTATTATGTATGTAGATATTGCTAATGAATCATAGATCTACCTTCTGGCCGTAGACTAGCATTTCATGCATAGTTTGTACTTGTACTTGCCATACTTCGTATTCCATTTCCACACTCCATGCAGAAAATCGGACCATAAATAACCCATTCAATGTAACACAGAAAGCAATAATACCCAATTTACAGACGAAACCCACAAACAGAACACCCCCCCCCAAACCATCCAATTTCCTCCCTAATAATCCATGAGACACCTTTTCTAAATAAAAAGATACCCCACCTACATAGGAACAAGATACGTCCCAATAATCACAGCCTTCATTTTGAAATAGTCGCATAGATAGAAACCCCGAAGATGAATACTAAGATGGGAAGCTGAGCCACACCCCCTTCAACACAATCTAGCGCAAACCAACCCATCCCATCCCAGTAAACCCAAGCCATAACACCCATCCATCCTCCCCCCCCCGCCTCCTTTTCAAAACTTATTAAGAAAGATCCGGCCAAAACCCCCCCTCCAACCAAACAACCTGCCTCCACCACCTCTCACACCTCTCCCTCCACCCATCCCCTCCCTCCAACTCAGCCAATTCAGCCAATTCATCAACAACCCCCCCAATCCCCCCCACAAAACCCACAAACTCCCCGCTGGTCCAATTCGGAATGAACGCCTCCCGCAGCGCACCCCCATCCGCATCCCCCGGCCCAGAACCACCAGACCCACTCTCCCTCTCCCTCTCCATCACCCCCCTCGCATACTGCCAACTCCTCAAATAACAGTACTCCGTCGCCCACAGCACAACCAGCCCCTCCAACAAACTCACACCCGGCGACCCCGCAGACACAAACATGTCCGTGTACGCGTGGGTGAATACCCCCGGGCCGAACACATCCTCTCCCGCGGGGGGGGTGTCGAGTGGGAGGGCGTATTGCGCGGAGAGGGTGGCGAAGAGGGTGAGTTCGCGTTGGATGTTTGTTAGGGAGTCGGTGAGGATGGTGAGGATGCGCTCTTCTAGGGGGTTGGTGGGGGTTGTGCTATATGGCAGGCGGATCTTGGAGATTAGGTGGCCGATGAAGCGCACGTAGGATTGCGCGTAGAGGCGGTCTTGCGAGAGCCATGCGGCGAGGGTGGTGCGCGGGAGGGTGCCGGTGCCGGCGGCGTGGAGGAAGGGGTGGGTTGTTGCGCGGTGGAAGGAGGTGGGGGTGTGGTGGAGGAGGTGGGTTGTTAGGGTTGGGGACATTGTTTTGGTTTGGGGGTTGGGTCGAGTTGGGTTGATTGTGGTTGTGGTTGTGGTTGTGGCTGTTAGGGAAGTGGTGGGTGAGGTGAATTGTTGAGGGAGAAGAGGGGAGGTGGGGGATCTTCATGTCACGCTCGGTTAGGGTTGCAGCTGCAGACGTCACTGTTTACTTTTCCATAGTAACTATACATACTTCTACCATGATGTATCGGGAATGTGAGATCATATGCAGACAATTTCATAACACATCTACTGGGTCTGCACCATCCCCATCAGCATCCCCACCATCACCTCCATCGTGTACCGCGCATCATTCCCCGCATTGTGCAGATGCCACCCCTCCATCCCCAGCTCCGCCATCACCCCTCCCAGCGACCGCACCGACGCCTCCTTCCGCACCAGCTGGAACACCTCTGCCGTGTCCACCTTGTCGCGCATCGCCCCCGTCACCACCCCCATCTGCCGCAAGTACTGCTCGTCCGACGCCAGGCTGTGGCCCACCAGCACCACCCGCCGGCTCATCGCTCGATCCAGCTGCAGTCCCCGCCGCACCTCCTCGCCCAGCTCCCGCAGCCACACCCACTCGCTCTCCCCGAACCGGAACATCCCCGGACACCCCACCACGAACTGGTGGTTGACGACGTGTCTGTACTCGCGCACCCGCAGATGTCGCGACTCGATGCGCGCCCGCCACTGCTCGCCCCCGTCTCCCGGCGGCACGCCCACCAGCGCCCGCGTGTCCAGCACCGAGATGCCCACCTCCGTGATCTGGGCGTGGCAGTGCTCGTTCGCCTCCACGTCCAGGCTGACGAACAGCGGCTCGCGCCAGAACGGGTGCGGCACCGTCTGGTGGACATCGATCGCCGATAAGCCGCTGGCCGGGTTGGGTTCGTCCCACGCCACCATGCTGGCCTCCTCGGGGCTGGCCATCTCCCGCAGCCCGAAGTACTGCTGTAGCCGTCGCACCAGCTCCTGCGTGTCGCGCGTGTGGATCTGCCGCATCATCTGCTTCTGCCGCGACGCCTTCTTCTTGGGTCGGATGGCCGCCACCGCGCCGTCCATCATCGTCTCAAACGCCGCGTTCTCCTCGTCCATGCCTGCCTCCAGTGGTTCGTTCGCCGGGCCGGGGATGCTCATCTCGAGGCGGTCCTTCGTCTCCCGACTGGTACTGTGTCCGACGTAGATGGGCTGGGGGTATGCTTCTGTGAAGGGGAGGACGAGGCCGGCTCGGGCGTCGGTCGGGAGCGTGAGGGTGCACTCGAGCTCGCGGTTGATCTCCTGCAGGAACTGGTTGACCTGGCTGGTGGGGGTGAGCAGGACGCATTTGCTGCCGCGAGAGGCAGGCGCGTAGACGTAATACCTGCCGCGGTCAGACGGGGTCGCGGCACAGCGGGGGATACTCACATGTCCCATGGACGCTCCCAGAACTTGCCAGCATTGAAAAAACGGTCGGCCACGCGCTCGGACAGGTCGCCTGTGATGCGTCGGTAGGGGTATTTGGCCAAGGCCAGCAGAGGGGTGAAGGTGCCGTCGGGGGGTGGAAGCTTGTCGATGGGCTGAGGGGTCGTTTCGATGGGAGGCTGTTCTTTGGTGGCAGACTGCTCTTCGACGGGCTGCGATGTCTGGAGTGCCGCGGGGGTCTGCTCCTGCTCGGCTGGGGACACAGGCTCGGGCACAACAAGACGGGTGTCGAGCTGGAGCAGGCTCTCGTCCTCGGTAAACAGCATCTTCAGACGGTCTTCGGGACCCATGATGCTATCTGGTGGGCAATGAGAAAGAAGAAGACCAACGCGGAAGGTGCAGAAGGAAGTCGTTTGTTGACAAAGCGTCGACGGAAAGCAGCGGCGGGCCTCCCTTTATAGCTGCGGCGCGACTTCACTGCTCTTCTTCGGCCCTCCATGGATGCCCTGGAGTGCCTGGCGCAAACGCCGCTGGCTGTCACCGCATCGGATGTCTCACATTGGGGGGGGGGGGGGTATAGGTACTAGTACTAGTATATAGTATTCACCAGGGGCAGACACCACAGCGAATTGGAAAGTAGTAAGAACTTATGCTTGAGTCTTACTGTCCTGCATTGCCAGACTCAGCATTGATCCATCCTCCAGCTGAATTACCTGTTCTTCTCCGCATTAGTGATTGTTTACCTTCCCTTCTCGTGTAGCCATACCTCGTCGTCCCCAGTAGCAGTGGCTGGTGCTGTGCCTGACTGCCTGGGTGCCTGAGAGTCTGGCTGTGCCTGGGTGCCTGGCTGTCTGGCCTCAGGCTTGCCGTCCAGCCCGGCCGGAACAACGCGTGCCCGGTACCTGCCCCATGCCTTCGCTCTGATTGGCCCGCGGAGGTGCCAGCAGCTCTGGGCTGTCCAATCCGCCATCCGCCCTCCGCCCATCTCCATCACCTTCACCTTCACCTTCACCTTCACCTTCACCTTCACCTCATCCACATCCTCTCTTCAACCCATCAGTCCCCCCTCCCCCCTGGCTTCTACCACCTCCGTGGCCTCCTCCTCTCCTCCCCGCCAGCTTGCAGGCCCCGGTCTGTCAAGCCCCCCCCATGTAAAAGTGCGGACCAGTCCCTCTTCATGGCCGCATCCCCCATGGTGCCGTCCGTCCTCTGACCCTCGCTCCTCCGTCTCCGTCGCCCCCTCCGTCGCCCCCTCCGTCGCCCCCTCCCACTCCTACACCCTCTCGCTCTACCTCTTGGATGGCATGGCGGATCTCCACGACGCCGGTCGCCTGCTCCTCGACGGCCCCTGCGACCCCGACGCCCAGGCCACCGTCACCGACTACATCGACTACACCGAATACCTCCCCGCCGACCTCATCCGCTCCCTGTCCCTCATCCGCGGCCTCGACGAGCGCTACCTCGACGCCGCCCAGGGCGTCCACGACCTCTCCAAGACCTACGGCCAGCTGCCCACCATTCCCCCCGACCGTCGCCCCGACGCGCGCGCTCTGCGCAGAGACATCTCCGCCCACCTCGACCGCGCCATCAACGCACGCGAGTCCGCCTATGCCGAGGCCTGCCGCCTCTACGATGTCATCGACCGCCACTTCAACCGCCTCGATAGCATTAAACAAAAGCTCGAGGCCCTCCCCAAGCCGCCCTCGCGCGAACCCACCCCGCCCCCCGTCCAGTCCCTCCCGCCCTCCAAACGCGCCCGCGCCAGCAAGAAGGCTGACGAGTCCGCGCCGCCCACCACCACGCGCATTACACTTCGTCTGGATGGCCATGATACCTCCCGCTCTGTCTCCGCCCAGAAGTCGCGCACGCGTCGCTCCATCATCTCCGCCGAGCACCTGGCCGACCTGCACCCCGATTCCCCCATCGCCAGCACCGAGCATTCTGATGTCGAAGGTGACACCAAGATGACCTCATCGGAATCCCCTGCCGCGCCAGGGACGGCCCCGACCAAAAAAGAGAAGGCGCGTCGGCGATCGCGGGTCTCTGGGCTGGGGTCGGCCGGCGCCCAGGGCGGAGGCCCCGCTATGTCCACCAGCAATGCGCTGGCCATGCTGAAGCCGCCCCCGGAGGATGCCCAGCCCGGCAGCCAGGACATGCCGTGGCTGCGGCTTACCGAATGGGAGATGACCAAGCTGCGCAAGAAGATGAAGAAGAACGCCGTCTGGCAGCCCAGCGAGGTCATGATCCACCGCGAGCTGGCCCTCTGCGGTCGCGGCTGGGAAGCCTACCGGGCCGCCAAGACGCAAGCAGACACGGCGGGCACCGAATTCGTGGACTGTGACGACATCATGAACACCTACGTGCCAGGCAAGTTGATGAAGCGCAGCGAGGCCAACGGGGATACCGAAGCCACGTATGAGACCAAGCTGAGCAACCGCGGCATGAAGCTGAACGAGGCCAAGAAGCTCAAGCGGGAGAACCAAGCCCGAGAGCAGGCCGCCGCTGCGGCTGCTGCCGCGGCGCAAGAACAAGAAGGTGTGATCCAAAAGACACCCTCAGACACCGCCCCGGAACCCCCCGCGACGAAGCCCAGTCGCTCGGGGAAGAAGAGAAAGTTTGAAGAAGCAATGCCTACCGAGGGGCCCGCTGTCCCTGCTTCTGCCCCTGCCGCTCCCACCCCCTCCCCAGCTGCCATTGCAGAGGAAGTGGCGGATGGCATTGCAGCCGAAGACGCGGACGAAGAAGAGGAAGCCGAGGAAGCAGTAGAAGCTGTAGAGGAAGCAATCGAAACGGCAGAAGAGGCAGCAGAGGAAGTGGCAGAGGAGGCAGCGGAAGAAGTCGCGGATGAAATCGCAGCTGAAGACGCAGATGAAGCAGAGGCAGCCGAGGAAGCGGTGGAAGAAGCGGCAGACGAAATGGCAGACGAAGTTGCAGCTGAACCAGCGGAAGCCGCAGATAAAGTAGAGGAAGCAGAAGAAGCCACAGAGGAAACCAAGGAAACCAAGGAAGCCGCACAAGCCGAGGAAGCGGTAGAAGAAGCTGCAGAGGTGACCGAAGAAGCTGGGAAAGCAGACGAGACTGCAGTGGAGGCCGTGGCTGAACCCGCAGCCGAAGCCCCAGCCGAAGTTGCTGCAGCTGCTCCCGCTCCTACTGCTTCCCCGGAAGTCCAGACCAGGTCTTCGCTGCGTGCGAAGCGTCGCCGGACGAGCAAAGAATCCGCCACCCCCGTCGAAGCCAGCGCCGTCATCCCCGAAGCGCCCCCAGCGCCGACCATCCCAGCTGTGGACGCCTCAGAAACCCCCAAACCGTCCGCGCCGTCATCCCCGGCCGAACCCAAGCGCTCTCACCCGCCCCCAACGGTGACCAAAGCAGCCACGCCCACACCCCCCGTGACACGCCCCCCCTCTCGCCGCTCGGCCGCACTGTCCCTGGAACCGGCCTCGACGGTCAACGCGATTGTAGCCTCTGCCGGGCGCGACCTCCGCCGCAAGAGCGCCACGCCGGCCCGGAGGACCCCGGTGCCAGAAACCACCCGCGCCGCCAGCGCCAGCGCGCCCAGCCGCAAGCGAAAGCGGCCAGCCCCAGGACCAGTGTCGTCAGGCCAAGACGGCGGCGCCGCCGTCAGCTACGGCCGTCGCAAAGCCAAGCCGGGCAAGAAGCGAATCGCGACGCGGGAGGTCGGACTGAAGGACGGGACGCTGGCGCGGGAGGATATCCGGATTGACGAGGACGGGGTGCTGGAGGAGATCGATCCCAGCGAGCCGCGCTATTGCATGTGTGGCGATGTGAGTTTCGGGACGATGATCTGCTGTGAAAACCAAGACGTATGTATTCTTTCCTTTTGGCTGTACGCCGCTAACGTTCGCAGTGTGACCGCGAATGGTTCCATCTGGCCTGCATCGGGCTGTCCGAGGTGCCGAGTCGAACGGCCAAGTGGTACTGCCCGGACTGCCGCGTGCGGTTCAACAAGGGTGCGGACGGGATTGTGAAGACCAACCCGCGCCGATGATGTGCCCGACCTGAGTCGGGTCTAATCTGTTTTTTCGTACTGATTCGCAGCGTGGCCGTGATGGATGGAGTTGGGTGTTTAGCGTATACCATGACTGATAGTGCGCGGTAGTCATCATATTTCGGTTCGATCTATTCGTGGCTTCTATATTTTATCCATACTAGTAGCCCTCATTGCCCTTACTCTTTTACTCTCTACCTTCTCTCAACCTTCTCTCAACCTTCTCTCAACCTTTAAGCCATGGTTCCCACAGTAATTCCTACATTGAAAGCAACCACCACATTACTTCCTACACTTATGTGATCAACATGAATCTTTCTAGTCTCTACAGTCTACGGTCCTGGGCTCATCCCTTACCCGCCGCGCACCCACAGCGATAGCCGCGCCTCGCCAATCAGACCCTCCGCCAACTCGGAGCGGTTTGTCCACCAATCGGCCCGCCCCCCGCCCCGCCCTGTCATAGCGTGGGGGTCATCGGCCTTCACGCCGATTCCACGAAGTATGAAGTATGAAAAACCAACAATGCATAATGTCATAAAGCCCTCTATTCAAATCCACCCAACCTATACACAGTAAACATACAACCCCCACCGCCTACGCAACATCCGGCAACGACAGCTCCACATCCATCGCATCCTTGATCTTGAACGCGACCTCCTCGGCCTCCTTGGCCTCCAGCCTACCCAACGGCTTCCTAGGGAACCCACCATACCCATAATAACTCTGAATGGCACTCTTCGTCCCCGGAATGGCCGCCTTGGTCAACACCCAATCGGCCTTACTCAACAGCTCCTGCGCCTCCATGGCCTCGGCGAACTTGCCCTGGCCCCAGAGATCAAAGATGCGCACACACAGCTTGGGAATGACATTCGCCCCGCCCGCCAAGATGGCCGACCCCCCGGACACCAGCGTCTGCAGCGAGAAGTCCGCAATGCCACCGAACGCCACATACGGGTGGTTCTCCACCTCCTTGGTCTTGGGGAACGACCGCTTCGCCGGCCCCAGCGTCGACGCCGGCACGATCGCGTGCAGCGCCGACGCCACCCGGGTCAGCTTGCCCGTGTTCGCGCACGTGAACTTCGTCCCCACGATGTTCGGGTGCTGCGAGATCTTGATGATCAGGTCCGAGTCCATGTCGATGCCCGCCACCGCCCCCGGGTAGTTGTACAGGATGATCGGGATGGGCGACTTGTCGGCCACCGCGGTGAAGAATTCGTACAGCGTGGTGTCGTTGCCCACCGCGTACCGGTAGTAGCTGGGCGGCACGATCAGCGCGTACTCCGCCCCCGCCGACGCGGATTCCGTGCATAGGTCGATGGTCCCCCGGATCGAGTTCTCCGAGGCCCCCGCGATCACGGGCACGTCGGAGAACCCGGCTTCCACCAGCGCCGACCGCGTCTCCGAGATCACCGTCTGGCGTTCGGCCCGGGTGAGGTGCACGGCTTCGCCGTTCGAGCCCATGGTCACGAGCCCGACGAGGCCGGCTTTGGCGAGCCGGACGGCGTGGCGCCGGATGGTGGGGATGTCCAGGTCTTCGGTTTCGGGAGAGAAGAAGGTCATGGTTGGGGCGTAGACGCCCGGGCGGAGGAGGGTGCGGGTCATTCTGGGAGGGTTGTTAGAGGGGGGGTTGTGGGGGATTGAGGGAGGGGGAGGGGGAGGGGGACGTACTTGGTGGTGATTTGGATGGATGAATTGGATAGTAGGATGGGAATTGGACGAATGCTGGCCGTTGAGGCTGGATTTATATAGAGCAGCACCCCTCATGTTTTACCCCGCGTGCCCGCCCGTACCGTTTCGTATCATCCCACGTCTCCACCGTCCCGGACGCATTTATCCACCAATCCGCGCCAGTCGGCCTGGCTGCACGGTATCAAACGCCGACCGCAGCGTTGCTGCCGCTGCGCTGCTCGACGGCCAGGACGGCGCAGATGACGCGGTGGAGGGCCAGCCAGGCCAGGCGACGATACCGACCGGCTCGACCGAGACTCTCCAGCGCGATTCTCGCCCAGCAACATATCTTCCACCATTGATGGCCTCGTCTATACTTACTTACTTACCACCACCGCCGCCGCCGCCTGCCCACCGCGCCGCCGGCTATTGACCCCGACCCCGACCCCGACCCCGCAGAACCCGCTCCCAGCAGCTTCGTTCTTATAAGACCGCCAATCCACCGGCCAGTTCCTGGCGGTTTCTGAATTTCTTTCCTTTTCTCTTTCCTTCATACCCCCTTTACTCAACCGCAATAATCACAATGGCCCCCCCCGCAGTGTTGATGGTATGTTTTGCCTTCAATCCCCCCACCCCTCTCCATCCCCCCACTAACCCCCCTCCCAGGTAGGAACAGGCGAGTACACGACCGGCTACGTCGGCGGTACGGCCTCGACCTCGGACAAGAAGGTGGGCGTGGTCGGCCTAACGCTGTTCGATCTGCGTCGTCGCGGCAAAGTCGGCGATCTGAGCATGGTGGGCGTGTCTGGCCACAAGTTCCCCGGCATCCGTAAGCTAGCAGCCCTCTTTTACTGTCTAGCTTCATCCCCTTTACCCCTCCCCATTCTAACAAGCCCCCCTTCCCAGGATCCCACCTCCAGAAAAACATCTCCGAAGTGTACAACAACCTCGACGTAACCTTCGCCTCGTTCCCCGCAGACGGCACCGCCGACCCCGAAGCGTACAAAGCCGCGATCGACGCCCTGCCCGCCGGCTCGGCCATCACGATCTTCACCCCGGACCCCACGCACTACCCGATCGCGCTGTACGCCATCCAGCGCAAGATCCACGTGCTGATCACCAAGCCCGCGACGCAGCTGCTCGCCCACCACGTCGACCTGCTCGCCGAGGCCCGCAAGCACAACGTCGTCGTCTACATCGAGCACCACAAGCGCTTCGACCCCGCCTACAGCGATGCCCGCGCCAAGGCCGCCAAGCTCGGCGACTTCAATTACTTTTATAGTTACATGAGCCAGCCCAAGAGCCAGCTCGAGACGTTCAAGGCCTGGGCCGGCAAGGACTCGGATATCTCGTACTATTTGAATAGTCATCATGTGGATGTCTGTGAGAGTATGGTGCCTGACTATGTGCCTGTCAAGGTGACGGCCAGTGCCGCGACGGGCACCGCGGTGGAGTTGGGCTGTGCCAGTGAGACCGAGGATACTATTACGTTGTTGGTCGAGTGGAGGAAGAAGGATGGGGGGCGGTTGGCGACGGGTGTGTATACGGCCAGTTGGACCGCGCCGCAGAGGGCGGGCGTGCATTCGAATCAGTATTTCCATTGTGAGTGGCTCTGGATGGGTGGTGTGGGGTTGTGTGTGTGTGTGCTGACAAGGTGCAGATATGGGCTCCAAGGGCGAGATCCGCGTCAACCAGGCGAAGCGTGGCTATGACGTTACGGAGGATGAGTCCGGGTTGAACTGGATCAACCCGTAAGTCTTTCCTTCCTGGGGTTGGGTAGATGATGAGTTGCTAATGATGAGTAGGTTCTACATGAAATACGCCCCCGACGAGGAGGGCAACTTCGGCGGCCAGACCGGATACGGCTACATCAGCTTCGAGAAGTTCATTGATGCCGTCACGGCCGTCAACGAGGGCCGGCTGACCCTCGATCAGCTGGACCAGCGGCCCATCCCCACGCTGAAGAACACCCTCGCCACCACGGCCATCCTGCATGCGGGCCGCATCTCGCTGGATGAGAAGCGGTCGGTGGAGATTGTCACTGCGGACGGGAAGTGGGAGCTGAGGTAGACGGATGACAGAAACTTACGGCTTACGGTTTACGGCTTCCGGGATTGTATGGTTATATATATGAATTGATTCAATTAAGTATCTTTTGTCTGACTCGATTGTCACAGAGAGGTGCTGTTCTGTGCAATTGCGGACAAAGCCCCCCCCCCCCCCCCCCGCCATCCAGACAAGGTTGGCCGGTTCCAAGGGCCCCCGCGGGATTGAATTTGGTGGCGACGCGCCTGTCTTTGTCCCTGTCCGGGGGTCTTCAGGCACAAAGGCGCCCTCCCTAGAGTCAATCGGGTGGTATGCACTAATAATCCCTTAAAACAGGGGAAAACTGAAAAAAAATCTCTTTCAAGCACAAGCCCAACCCGAGAGAAAAGTAAAGCAGGCCGCAACGCCAATCAATAAAGCATAAAAGAAACCTTCCCATTGCGCCAGGTCAACCGCCAGCAGCCAGCAGCCAGCAGCCAACTGGCCGGGTGGGGGGCCAGGCCGACTACTTAGTAGTAGGCAAAGATGGCGACCCCACGGGGGCGGGACGGAGATCGGACGGGGTCGGGGCATTTGGCGACCAGGAGGGGTTCCGCCAGCACCGAGGGCGATGCAATAAGTATGCAGGACGGTTTGCAATGCCAGCGCAGTGGTTGTCCTGACTTGAAGGTCAGGCCTACATTCGCGCTGAGACGGGCGGTATGCAGGAGATGAGACACCTCCCATCAGGCATCCAGGTGTGCCCTAAGCGACAGGGATCGGGGGGGGGGGGGTTTCTTGGCTGTGTCCGCACTGCCACCTTACTACTACGGAGTAGCTACTCGGACGTAGTAAGTAGTAAATACATGGTACTCTGTAACTAGTAAGTATTATGTAGTAAGTATAGTAAGTAGTAGTACGGAGTAGCAATACATTATTTGCTGCAAGTAACTAAGTTCCGGCAGAAAAGTCTGACCCATCACTCCCAGGCCCCCAGGCCGCCACCGGGCCCGTCGAATCAAGGGCCTGGCCCGCCTGGGGCTGGTCGGGCTGGGGGGCAAAGGCGCTCACCGCCCGGGCCTCCTTTTGCCTTCTGGAGACAATAAGAAGATGCCCCCGGACTCTTGCTCTTCTCGGCGCGTTGGGCTGTCGTTGCTTTTTCCTCTTCCGTGCTTCTCCTCCGCGTCTTTCTTTTTCTCGTCGTCCTTTTTTCTCTCCTTCTGTCGCCCGTCCGTCCTCCTCTCTCGCCCGCGCACCCTCAATCGTTCTGGGCCGGTGCTGTTATCAGGAGTTGACCTTGACCTTGACCTTGTTCCTCGCCCCCCCCCCCCCCCCCCCCCCCCCCCCCCCCCCCCCCCCCCCCCCTGGGTTGGGGGGGGTGTTTTACAGGGGGTTGCCCGTTCCCTTGCCCTTTTTCCCCCCCCCCCCCCCCCCCCCCGGCTGTCGGTCTGCCGCTTCACGACCCTTGCCGGCGCCCTTCAGCCAGCCTTTCGCGTCCCCGAGTGCCCCCTATTGACTCAGCACGCAACACGCAGCACGCATCTCGCATCTTCCAACTCGCTTCTCGCTCGCACCCGCCCTCGCCCTTGCGTCCGGCCCCTGATCGTGTCCCAGCCGCGGAAGGGCCCTGCTACGTCCCCGTACTATATCAATCTCCCGAGCACTCGCAGTCCGACCGGCCCCGCGTGGCTGTTCTTGATTGTGATTGTCACGCTGACGTCTCCCTCGACGTCGACTCCACGCCCATGGCTCCTCCCGCCCTCTCCCTCCGCACTCGCCCTCGGACCGCTACCACCTCCGCCGTCCAGACAACCGGTTTAGAGCATGACGTATGGCAGGGCCTGCCCATGGTCGATTCCGGCGAGGATGACGACTGGCAGGTCCTCGAAGACATGAACCATATGTCCGAGCCCGTCCCCCGACGCCGCGGGGCCAAGAGCTTCTCCAGCCTGCGCCACCCCGTCGACGGGCTGCGCGCCCTGGGCCGTCGTCTGTCGGTGACCATCCGCAACAAGTCGTCCAGGCACTCGACCCAGCCTCACCCGGACGGTAGAAACTCTTGGTACACTGAAGCCAGCATCAACCGTCGCCCCTCCCTCAACAGCGTGTCTTCTCTGCACGGGTTCTACGCCCCCGCTGCTGGCCCCATCCCCGGGAACGGCCTGGAGCCTCCCGTTCTCCCCAACGATATCTATGCCGGGGCGGCAGCGCGGGCGGCCGCCGCAGCTCAGAATGAACTGGCCCGCGCGCTGCGGGACGGCATGAAGCTCTCAGATACCAGGCTGACACAGGACTCGGAAAGTGGCATCGGCATCGACCTGCGCGACCGCTCCGAGCTGTCCGACCCGGCTCTGGCAGTCGTGCGGGTGGACCCGGTCGCCTTCCTCCCCCCCGAGGTCATGTCGCAGGTGTTCTCTTACCTGGACCCGGAGTCCCTCATGCAGGCGGAGCTGGTTTCCCGTGCTTGGAGCGAGCAGGCTTCCTCCCGGCACATCTGGCGTCATGTGTTCCGCCACGCCTACCGACACCGGCGCCCCACCGGGCTTCCGTCCAAGAAGAAGCAGTCCGCCGGCCTCGGCAAGGCCCTTCCCAACCAGGACTGGAAGCGGATGTTCCTGGTGCGGCGTGCCTTGGAGCATCGGTGGAAGGAAGGCAAGGCCGCGGCGATCTATCTTCACGGTCACAAGGATAGCGTGTACTGCGCTCAGTTCGATGAGTATGTCCCCATTTGATTGACCCTGCATGCAGATCTTCATTCTAACGCCATTCAGAGACAAGATCATCACCGGCTCTCGTGATCGGACCATCCGCGTCTGGGACGCTCACTACCCCTGGCCGTGCCGCAAGATCATCGGCCCGCCCCCCGGCGATGTCGCTGGCATTGGCCCGGTCAACAACCCGGCCCAGCAGTCGGCGGGGAAGCCGCCCTTCCTGACGATCTGCCCCCCTCCCACGCGGTCTGCGGGGATCGTGACGCCCATGGAGCAGAGCTCGGACTACCACAGCGCCTCCATCCTGTGCCTCCAGTTCGACGAGGAGATCATGGTCACCGGGTCGTCTGATTTCACCTGCATCGCGTGGGACATCAAGAACGACTACAAGCCGATTCGTCGCCTGGAGGGCCACGGGGCGGGCGTGCTGGACGTCTGCTTCGACGACCGGTACATCGTGTCGTGCTCCAAGGACACCACCATCTGCGTCTGGGATCGCCACACGGGCGCTCTGGTGAAGAAGCTCCTCGGCCACCGCGGCCCGGTGAATGCCGTGCAGCTCCGCGGCGACCTCGTCGTCTCTGCCAGCGGAGACGGCGTGGCCAAGCTGTGGAACATCACGTCGGGGCTCTGCATCAAGGAGTTCCCCAGCAAGGACCGCGGGCTGGCGTGTGTCGAGTTCAGCGACGACGCGCGGACGATCCTGACGGGCGGCAACGACCAGGTGATCTACCAGTTCGACGCGAACACGGGCGAGATGGTCAACGAGCTCAAGGGCCACGAGGGCCTGGTGCGGTCGCTGCACCTGGACAGCATGAACCAGCGCATCGTCAGCGGGAGCTACGACATGAGCGTCAAGGTGTTTGACGCGCAGAACGGCGAGCTCTCGATCGACCTGCCCGGCTGGACGACGAGCTGGATGCTCAGCGTCAAGTCGGACTACCGGCGCATTGTCGCCACCAGCCAAGACTCTCGGGCTGTGATAATGGATTTCGGATACGGATTAGACGGCATAGACCTGCTGCAAGAGTAATTATGATTTGCTAGACCGTTGCTATTTGTTGTTTGGTGCGTGGGAAAAGTCATGGCTTGGCTGGAGGAGTTGGGATATTTGGGATTTACGGTTGCTTGGGATAATTCAGGACATACATTGGCGAGCGATAGATTTACATATTATTATTATTATTGTTATTGTTATTATTATTATTATTATTATTATTATTATTACTACCTTCATTAGCTTATTAGCTGGAATGCACGGGAGGACCCAGATTGGGTATTGCTACACAGTAATCTGTACTTGGGATGTTGCCTTGCCTTAAGAGAGTAAGTAGGTAGTCACCAGTAAGGTACCAACAACGCCTGTTTGCCCGAGCCCCAGGTTGGGCCTGAGGAATCCATCGATCGGGGAGGCCGCCGTTGTGATTGGCCCGAAGCGGCCTAGCGGCAGGCAGTCCCGTGGGTTTTGTCGACAGCAACAAAACATCCCCTCTGCTCGAACCTCGCCTTTGTTTTCCCTCAGCTAATCCCCTCCCATCCTGCGCTCCACGGGCTTCCTGTGTCTCGACCGCCACTCGCCGCAATTCTGCAACCCCCCCTCTGCCCCCCCTCGCGGATCCCACCACCTCTCTCCCCCGACCCTCACCCTACCGTTACCCCACCATCCATCACCATGGGCGAATCCAGGTTCGTTGGGCCTCCCAGGAGCACCCCGTGCCGCCAGACACACCAAGACTAACTAACAAACCCCGGACGCCAGACAAGAACTGTTGGCATGGATCAACAACCTGCTGCAGCTGAACATGACCAAGGTTGAGCAGTGCGGAACTGGGTAGGCTCCCCCGACAGTCAGTCCGAGATAACTTGCGTTGGCAGCGAGACGCCTTCGCAACAAGACCATCACCCAATGGGTTCCCCAGCATCTTCGAACCACTCACTGATCCACCCCGCTCTCGCAGTGCCGCTCTGTGCCAGATCTTCGACTCGATATTCAGTGAGTTGCCCGACACCCCCTTTTCCTTTTCCCCGATTCGAGTCACCCGATCTGACCGGTCTTTTTTTCCTAGTGGATGTCCCCATGTCCCGCGTCCGGTTCAACGTCAACACCGAATACGCCTATCTGCAGAACTTCAAAGTGCTCCAAAGTACGCTTCCCAGAATTTAGTCTTTGTACATAAGAAATTGTGGTTGCTACATGATTGTGGTTCTACAAGATTGTGGTTGCTACAGAATTGTGGAGGATGGATTGGTTGACCGGCTCTTTGCTGTTTTTTTAGATGTGTTCGCGAAGCACCAGGTCGACAAGCCGGTTCCGGTGGAATCGCTCACGAAGTGCCGTATGCAGGACAACCTGGAGTTCCTGCAGTGGACGAAGAGATACTGGGACCAGCACTACCCCGGCGGTGACTACGACGCCGTCAGCCGTCGCAAGGCGTCGGGCGCGCCCGCCGGCGGCGCGGCTGGCTCTCGCGCCGGTGCGACCTCGGCGGGAGCGACGCGCCGCGGCACCACGCCCACCGTGGCCGCTGGCCGGGCTCCCCGCTCGGCGTCCGGCGCGGCCAGCGCGGCCAGCGCGGCCAACGTGTCGGCGCTGACCTCGGAAATCGCGACGCAGAAGGAGGCCATTGCCGGCTTGGAGAAGGAGCGCGACTTCTACTTCGCTAAGCTCCGCGATATCGAGCTGCTGCTGCAGAGCGCCATCGAGGCCGACCCGGAGCTCGAGAAGGAGGAGGATACGCTGGTGAAGCACATCCAGGGCATTCTATACTCGACAGAGGTATGTCCCTCCACTTATCTGGGTACTGAAGGTGGAAGATGCTAATAATGATAATAACAGGACGGCTTCGAGATCCCCGAGGCCGAGGTCGCCGCGGACGAACTGGAAACCTTCTGAGTTCACAATAATGATGGTTCCATTATAGATATCATTGTTTCAGGAAATATTATTGTCAA